>JAJMET010000015.1:0-212058 GCA_030574315.1 Ogataea siamensis
GACAAGGAAATCAAAAATTCCCAGAAGATATTCAATATTTCCGGTTTTACCTGTATTATATTATTCTATCAAACATCTGCCTCCTCGCACCAAGTTGGGGTAAAGAGATAAATTTTGGTCCCCTCTTTTTAGAATCAGATGTCTGAACCGAAGCAGATTCCAGTCTATCCCAAACCAATATGGCCGACCGCCAAACAGCCTGATTATAAGCCAGTTGATACTCTGAGTCATGCATTTAAGGTTACAACATGCACAGGGCTCATCTTGGGTGGAATGCATTTCAGAAGGATGCTCCAACATAGGAAAGGCTCTGCCCGACCAAGTCATGCCAGGTATTTAGCTCTTTTCGAGCTTCAAAAGCACCACTTTGTTGCGGCTCCCTTGGCAGCTGGAACGTACATTTTCGTTTCAGATTCTTTGTACAACTTAAATGAAGGAACAAGGGTCTCTGCTGAGATGGCAGCTGTCTCTTCCGCTCTTTTTGTGGCCTCGTTATTCAAGAAAATGCCATTGAATGCTAGGTTAGGCCTCAGCTTAGGCTATGGAGCGGCAACAGGCCTTTTCTTCTGGGCAGGTAAGTGGGGTCTACGTGAAACTAGTTTGCATGCTACCAGACGTAGAGGTGAAGTGCACGATCAAGAATCAAACAGGTCGTTAGATTTCCAAACTGAGATGGGCAAATACCGCAAACAGGGTTTTTGGGAGACTATGTACAGAAGGCCTTTGTCTCAAACAGTTGATGAGCTGGGGGAGGGAAGAGGAATTGTCAGGTACTAATCCCGTTCATAAATTATTATCCTATATTTATTTTTCCGATTATTAAATATTCAAATATGTTAATTACAAATAGCTTACTCATTATTTTCGTAGCGAATGACCACACGCACTTTGCCGTTACAGTTGTATCGCTTGTTGAGCTTCTTTATCTTCTTTTGAAGCCCTAGAATACGGCTGCGAACACTGTAGCTATACTTGACATCGTCGCTTGGTAAAAGCACGGAAACCTCGTTCTTGATCTTGACCTCCACTGTTTCATCATCTGACAAATTGAGGTCATTCACACCATTCGCAGCGCTGGCAATGCTGACCTCGCTATTTCTGATATCAGTTTTCACCTGAAAAACTAACGAGCCTGGTCTTATGTTTCCTCCCGGATTGATACCGCAAATAACGTGCATCATTTTACCACAGAACTTGGTCCAGTACATGAGCTTTTCTCCATTTTCAGGATCCGCATCCATCACAAGCTTTTCCAACCGAGAATAGAACAGCTCCTCACTAGGAGGAATGTCAGCCCCCCATCTTTCACAGCAGGCAATACCGATAAGGGCCCTGATCTTATGCGAGAGACCATGTGAGCCAGCAATTATTCCCGTTGTGGCGACATGCAAGGCTGCAGTTGGCTGTAGCTCTTTGGGATAAGAGCAGTGCACAAATGCAATGTTACAAAGTGCCGGGATCACACGATCAGTCACTTCAGAAGGCACCACGTTCCCAGTCGGAAGACTGGTCTTGAGCAGTTCCCAGTACTTGCCAGCAAGTAGGGGCGCATATGGTCTTGTCGCGGTAAGAAGAGGATCCTCAATTTTAATCTGATCGGGTATCATCGAGTACAAGACACCTTCTCTAACTCCACCTTCACTGAAGTGCACGGACTTGATCTTTGGCAAGGACTCAAAGGCAGCAGACACCAGAAGACCCACCGCAGGCAATTGTTGTTCACGCCTAGCAGACACTTTGAAAAGCTTGCCTATAGAGTCAAATTTAGGAACTTCGCCTTTAAGCAGCAAATAGTTCGCCATCTGGCGCACTTTATCATAGGTAGTAGAGTATCCATTAATGATTGTTTGAATCGGGTAGTTAGGATCATTCGCAAGCAGCAAATGACCAAGCCCTCTCAATCCTCCTCCACAGCAGAACAGCCTGAATCCTCCATTTGCTTCCGCTTCCCTGATCAGCTCTACCGGCAGGTTGATTTTTTCTAAGGCCACTTCGTACGCGTTCTTGATCTCGTCATAAATGTACATATGATCTTCATATTTCAACCTGTTAGTCAAGGCCGCAGCGCCATAAGGAAGAGAAACTGGATGTTCACTTATATTGACCTCACCGTTTTTTGCTTGGATCCAACTGATTTGCGTAGAACCACCTCCGAGGTCCATAAATAAACCGGAAATGTCATGAAACGAGGAAGCGACTCCATAAGCCCCGGTCGTTCCTTCCTCCTCTTTACTCAAAAGAAAAACTTTCCATCCCGTTGCTTGAAATATGATGTCTCTGAACTCTTTTGAGTTGGAGGCTTCACGAGTGGCCTCAGTGGCAACAACTTTGACTCCGTTTTCTGGAACACCGAAATCTTCGCAAATCCATTTGAAGCGTCGCATGGCCCTGATAATTTCGGTGATTGCGTCATCTGGAATCGGTTTCTTCGTGTTCGTGTTGGCGGAATCCGGTAGCTGTACATCGAACAAAGAGATGCCAAGGCGATCTTTGAAGACACAAGGCATTATTCTCGCATGGTGGGGGGCCTTTGACGAAATAGAAAACCGAATACCATTAGACCCAATATCGACAATTGCGGTCAACGCACGGCCAACTACAGAAGCCTCATTTTCGTCATCCAAAAGATGAGCTTGATGTTCATCCAGATGGTGGTTATCGCTGGCTTCTTGAAATAGCAGGTTTTCTTCCAAAGACATTAAAGTGATAAAAATTTTGTGGCCAAAAAGATTAGTCAGATAATAATAACCCGATGAGTCTCCAGGGTCAAGATATTGATGATCTCGTCCAGCTAGCTGGCGACATTGGCACAGCACATAAGCAAACCGAGCACATCCCCCACGTGATTACCGAGCAGGAACAGAATGACTTGAAGAAGTTTCAGCAGGATGCCAAGCAAGAGTCACAAATTCTTGCTCAGGACGCGTTACCTAGTGGCCAGACAGACATACCAGACCCACCAGAAGTGACTTCCAGCTCTATATGGTCATTCTTGGGGTCTTGTGGCATCAACCTTGTTCTTCCATTCATAAATGGGGTTATGCTTGGTTTTGGTGAGATATTGGCTCACGAAATTGGTTTCAAGTACAATTGGTCAGGAGCAAAGGTAAGTGTGTTACTAGCAAAATAGTTTTACTAACCGACAGGTTGTTCCCACACACAGATTACAAAGCAGGGAAACCAAAAAAAAGAGCGTTCTCTTATAAGCTGGAGGTAGACAAGGAAGCAAAGTGGGCTTGTCTAGTGTTCGGGCCTCGTGCGGGTATACATTTTTTCAAGTGAGAATGTATCACACCCTTGCACCATTACCCCAGATTTAGCAAGTCGTCTTCTATGAAATCACATGCAATAGTGGGGAACCCTATATAATCTTGCCCCGGGCACCACAAGACAGTTAAACATGGCTCAAGAATTAGCATTATCAGACAGATATATGGTGCGAACTAGCCGCTATCTAGTCTCGCAATATATGAAGCGACGGACTGCTCTTTTGCGTCTGGCGTATGCTACCATCATATATATGATTTTCAACGGAGGCTCCAAAAGCACAAACGTTTCAGCCAATAACAGAAGACTCAATTCTCCAACGGGCTCCTTTGTAGAGAGGCTGAAAGCACGTTTCCAGCGCTCTCCAATGGCGCTTTTATATTACCAGTTGAATCATCCGAATAACGATACAAGACCGGTTGTGATCTATATGTTGCTTCAAATTGCGTTGTCTTTGGTTCGGGCTGTAATATCCCTTAAAGTTGCCGCTTTGGACGGGCTTTTGGTCTCTTCCCTTATTACGAAGCGATTCAAATCATTTTTCAAGTACATAGTCTTGTGGTCGCTAATTGGAATGCCAGCCTCGATAACAGAGTCATTGATTACGAGGACAAGACAACTGTTAGCTCAAGCCGTCAGAAAGAATATGACTACCGGAATTCTTGATGCTTACCTCCCCGATAATGGAAATAGTACTGTTTACCATTTGATAAACAGATCCAAACACACGACGGAAAAGAGTCGCATTGATGACCCAAATCACCGTATAACTACAATTATTGATCAGTTTTCAAACAGTTTAAGTTCGATACCATCACAGGTTCTTACGCCGGCCATGGATATAGCCATCGCAGCACATCAATTATCAAAAGCGGGCGAAAACGCTGCAGAAGGTGGCCTTCTCTTGGGGATCATTACCAATGTATCCACGTTGATTTTAAAAATATTCACACCGAATTTTTCAAAATTTAGTGCGTTGAGAAATTCCTTGGAAAACAAGTTTCATGCCTATCACTCGAAGATTATCAGCAATAATGAGGAGATTGCTTTAGCAAAAGGACATAGAAGAGAACTGGACTTGCTTGACATGAACTATTTTGAGTTGGAGCGTTTCAAAAGAATGGAGCTCCGACGGATGGCCATTTACGACTTTGCTGTTTCTTTCATATTTAAGTATACATTGGGAGCATTTGGGTTGTTACTTTGCTCCCTTCCAATTTTTACCACGGCACATAAGCTTGGTTTTCGTATGTCTCGAAATGCAAGCAGCAAAATATCAGCGGACTTTATAACCAATAGGCGTCTTTTGCTAACGGCCTCAGATTCTTTGGGGAAGCTTGTTCGTGCCAAAAAAAATGTTCAAAATTTGTTTGGCTATAGTCAAAGTCTACAAGAGTTTGAAGAAGCACTGAACGAAATCAATAGATCTATGGCTGAGGAGTCGAAAATGGAGTTTGCAATTAACAATGAATCTACGATTAAAGGGCCGAACATTGATTATGGAGACGAGATAGCTTTTCAGCATGTACCATTGATAACACCGACTGGAACTATCTTAGTTCAAGATCTTACCTTTAATATCAAACCAGGCGAAAACTTGTTGATTATTGGCCCCAATGGATGTGGTAAGTCATCTCTTTTCCGTATTCTTGGTGGATTATGGGATGTGCAGGAGCCTGGTCGGCTGATAATACCACATAAACGTCAAGATCTATTTTACCTTCCACAGAAGAGTTACTTGACGTACGGGTCACTACGTGAACAAATAGTGTATCCTGACACATTAGTTGACTATGAAAATAAACTGAATACTGCAAGAGCTACAGGTGACAAGGTCAAAGACGATATGTACCTTTTGGAATTGCTGAAATTGGTTAAGTTGGAGCATTTGGCCGAAACGCTTCCTGACGATGAGGCTGAGGATGAAGGCTCACCTATACTAGACACTGAATCACCACTGGAGATAATAAAAAGATGGCCGGACATTCTTTCGGTTGGAGAGCAGCAGCGGTTGGCTCTAGCAAGAATGTACTATCACCAGCCACGCTTTGCCGTCTTGGATGAATGCACATCCTCAATTTCTCCAGACCTGGAGCAAGAGTGCTACCGTTTAGCGATAGAGGAATTCCACATCACGGTTCTATCTGTCTGTCATCGGACATCTTTGTGGAAATTTCACTCCCACATACTCAAATTTGAGACACCCAAGACGACTAAATTGAGCGATGACGGAACTGACACCGATACAGATGAAAAAATGTCAAGCTTATCACCAGAGCCCATCGGTAAAGCAATGTTCAGCAAGTTTGATCCTATCAAGAGACTCGAGAGGCACAACGAACTGATAGAGATCGATAATGTTCTTAAAAATAGCTCTAATTTGCGCAAACGATTGAAGTCGCTCACTCAAATGAGACGGAAAGGCGGTAAACTGTTATATATTCAAGACGAAGAATAGAGTCTAAAAGAATAAATGTTTTTTATCCTCTTTCTGCATAACCTGCCACCAGTCTTGATCCAACTCCCAGCATTGAGACATCAAATCAACAGCAAATTGTGCCGATGGGGATCCTGTGCGAGATATGATAGTCATCCTTTGGAGATGACGTGATCTAACTTCTATATCCGTGGAGTCGCATCCGGAGACAAATACAGGAAGGAAAATACTTATTTGGTTTGGCGACTCATCAGAAAAGTGCTCGTCAATGATGGATATAGTTTCTGTGCACATATCCTGAATTAATGGCGAGCTCTTCGGGACTTTAAGTATTCTTCTGTAAATCTGATTGAGACCGAACAGCATGAATATTCTATCAGTGGCAACAATCGCGTTTTGGCCTCTCGTTGGAGACCCGGACAGCTTCTGAAAGGAGTGCATAATTTGCAGGGCGTGATCAATAACAGGAGGCGGCACTCCAATAGAGGATTTGACGGAAGAGAGTAAGTTTGTCTCTTTTATTAGCAAAATTGTTTTCTTGTAAAGAGGAAGGTACTTGATGTTGAAGCCGAGAAAATAGTCCACATCAGCATGCGACTCATCGAGCATCAAAAGTTCAGCGTCTTTGCTGGCTTCAAATTCATAGTCAAAATCGCTAGATTGCGCATCTAGCTCAGTAATCTTCATCCTCAGATTATATTTCTCGATGTCCTCGGGTGATGGATCGAGGGGCGTCGCTAGTTGAGCAAGAACGTCAATGTATGCAAACCAACGTAAAAGAAAGAATATCAATTTAGACCTCTTGATCTCACCGCTGATATTTTGCGATTCCAAATTCCTGGTCTCTTTGAAAAGCTTCTCGAAAGGTTTTTTATAACCGCGAAGAAGCAGTATTTGTTTGGCTCCGTTGAGATGAACTTCCCAATTATGCTTGAAGGTAAAGACCATGAACGAACTGATCAACAGTATGAGTGTCAAGGTCAAATCGCTTGTCGAAGTTTCTTTGTTTTGCAGCAGTTCCAGAAGGTCCCCGAGCGACCTACTGAGAAGCTGTTCCAGCAATTGCGTCGGTTCCTCCCGCTTTGTTAGATAGGACTTGTGAGCAAGCCCGTAAGCAACAGTGACGGCCAATAAGCCGTCATTAGAAAATGCGAGCTGCGGGAGCACATTTTTGAATGGATTGTATTTTTGAACCGCATCCCCGAATGGCATAAAAAGCTGGGCCGTGGAATCAAAGAAAAACTTGAAAGCTTCATAGTAGTCAGGCACATTGAGAAGTAAGTCCGGCAGGGGCACAAGTCCTCGAGGAACTGGCTCAAGAATGTCAGAGTTGGAACTCTCTGAATAGGTGCGTGAAAGGCTGTATATATTCGAAACGGTGGAAAATTCCCTGTTCATTAGTATTGAGCGATCATCTTCTTCAGGGTCTTCAGCGTCCCATCGCGCGGACTTCGGAGACCATTTGCGTTCGTTAATAAGTGGCACGGGGTGTAAGTTAGATTGAGGCGAGGGATGGAACATTTCTAGCTTCATTATGTCGTCAGAATACTCGTCGACCATATCGGCTAACGTCACATCACTGGGAATAGCATGTGGAGCGTAAGGCTCAAAATTCTCCAAAATTTGCGAAGGCTTACTCGATGTGCTATACATGGAGTCAAGAATGGTGCTGACCGATCGGATATTGTCATGGAGTGAGTGAGAAGGCGAATCGTGCTTCACACTTGTAACTGAACCCGTCGAATGCGCAGGAACACTGTTAATATCGAGGGGTTCTTGCTTGATTTCTACCGGGGAAGCTGACTTCGAATCCGAACTCTGCAGAATTTCGCGTGATAGATTGGCAACAGGATTGAGCTTTTCAACTCTAGGTTTCTTGTAAGGTCGGCCACCCCATATCAACTTAATAGAGTAGTCACACTCTCGTGAAGCCTTCTTGCAATTCAAACAAATAGGCCTGGTTTCGTCACACTTGACACGAGCCTTTTTGCATGAATGGCATCCATTTCTGCTGCGAGTCCTTTTGGTGGACGACATCCAACATATATCGTAATCCGAATTTACGATAAAGTTTTAATTTTAGTCTGTCAGTTTTCATAGCGTGCGACCTTGGATTTTTTTATTTTAAAAAACATCAACCTTCTTCTCCATGACGGGGCCTATCAAAGAGGAAAGCGACCCGCAAAAATTGCCTAGAGCAGCCCAAGGGCAAGAAAATACTGATGCACGGGCAGTGCAACAGGCAAGACCTCCAAACGCAGCCAGTACAGCTCAGGGCCAACAACAATTCTCGCAGGCTGACCTAAACCGCATCGTCCTCGAGTACCTCAACAAAAAGGGTTACCATCAGACAGAGGCAACACTGAGAAATGAAGCAACGAAAATACCAGGTGCTCCGACTATTCCTGTTAACCCCGCAACCACTAATTTCCAGAAACCGGAGACGATAGTGTCAAATAGATCGAATATACACTTTCAACAACAACAATTTCTTCAGCAGCAAGATATTTCGAAGCAAAGACAATTTGATGAGGATCCACAGATGTTTGGAAGAGCATACCTGATGTACCGGTCCTGGTGTGAAAATTCGCTCGAAATGTACAAGTACGAGCTGGAGAAGTTTTTGTATCCGGTGTTCGTCCACTGTTATCTGACGCTCATCCAACGCGGTGAAGTCAACAATGCTAGAAGCTTCTTTGAGAAGTTCCATAGTGATCATCTTCTCTCTCATAGTTACGAAATCCGGTCTCTTGGAGGAATTTCTTTGCCAGACCATTTGGAGGAAAACGAAATTGCAAGGCTGTTTAGAACAGAAAAGTACAATATAAACGTGTCTAAGGTTTCCATGAACCTGATTCTCAGTTTTCTAAACGAGAATGAGGCCATTGGAGGGGGAATTATAGTGCGGATTATCAACAATACCATGACAATCACGACCCAGGTCGAGGTCACTACGCACGAGGAAGAAGGAAATGGAGAGAATAACGAGGGTATCGCTGCTATTTACCAGCTATTAAACGAAGAAGCCGGCAGGCTGCCAAAAGACACAGAATCTGCTGAGGTATTCAACAGCAAAGAGGTCAAGTTGGGCAAGTTTCCAGACGACCCTGAATTTACTAAAGAACTCGAGGCCGAATTGCAACAGAAAGATGAGGCCGAAAAGGAACAAAAGGAACAAAAGCATCAAAAAACCCTGATTGACGAGTATGAAGAGAATTTCAAAGTTGATCCTGCAGGCGAGGATATCCCTAGTCGAGATTCGCTTCCTTTGCCACAAAAAACAGCTTTTGATTTAAAAAGAGAAATCACCAAAATACAAGACTCTAGAGCAAAGATCAAGCTTAACGCAGTCCAGGCATCGTTGCCAAGCACATGCATGTACACATTTCACAACACCAATAACGATATGACTTGTGTGGAATTCAACGACGACTCTACAATTGTCGCTGGTGGGTTTCAGGACTCGTTTATCAAACTCTGGAGTATTGATGGGTCGCCATTAAAATCCGTTCTGAAGAGCGATCCATATGACCAGTCTGTGGATGGCTGTCGCCGTTTGATTGGTCACTCGGGAGCCGTCTATGGACTGAGCTTCAGCCCGGACAATCACTATTTGCTTTCATCTTCCGAGGATAAAACAGTTAGACTATGGTCTATGGATACCTACACACCACTGGTGTCTTACAAAGGACATAACTCACCGGTGTGGGATGTCAAGTTCTCACCGCTCGGCCACTATTTCGCCACTGCTTCTCATGACCAGACGGCCAGACTTTGGTCATGTGATCATATATATCCACTGCGTATATTTGCCGGCCATCTGAATGATGTCGACGTGGTGGAATTCCATCCCAACTCCACGTATTTGTTCACTGGATCTAGTGATAAAACTGTGCGGATGTGGGATATCGCTCGGGGTGAGTCTGTTCGTATATTCATTGGTCACAACATGCCCGTCAACGCTTTGGCAGTCTCTCCTGACGGTAGATGGTTGGCCACGGCTGGCGAGGACTCTGTGATCAACATGTTTGACATCGCCTCTGGCCGGAAGCTAAAGTCTATGCGTGGCCATGGCCGTTGCTCTATCTACTCTTTGTCATTTAGCAAAGACGGCTCGGTTCTTGTTAGTTCTGGATCTGACAACTCTGTCCGTGTTTGGGACGTGAAAAAGGGCACAATGGAGAGTAACAATCCACAACCAGAGAAGTTTACGCTAGAGTCTGTCATGTCTGCCAAAAATGGTGATGCGAATCAAGGCCCAGATAGCCAAGATCAACGTTATCAGAGACGGAACGAGGAAATGCGGAAGCGAAAGGAATTTGCGGCTACTCAAGACCACATGGCTGTGTATTTCACTAAGAAAACGCCCGTCTACAAGGTCCACTTTACTCGGAGGAACCTATGCTTAGCAGCGGGTGTTTTTAATGGTTAGTGTACAATTAGTGTATAATTAAAGCGGAAAAATGTTTATTCACATGCTTTTAAAAATGGGCTTTGCAGGATCCCACGGCCCTTGCAGCTCATCCTTATACTTTTGCAACATGATGAAATGCCATGGTCCAATCACCATTATCCAGAAATGCAAGCTGACCCACAAGAGGAACCATCCCAAGCCAAAGATTTTGAGGACAGCAAAATCTACAGCTGCGATGATGGCAATAACCTGAAACCAATGAAAGGCCCAAAACTGGCATCGCCGAGTGAAGTTATTGAAGACTGGAAATAAGCCAGAGACCTCGATGGAGAAAACGATGAAGCAGAAAGCACTTAAATTCGAATTTAATCTGGAGGCTAGTACAATGGCATTCGATAGCGAAATGTTTTTGGAAAGATTAGAGTTTGAGTTCTGGAGCTCAAAATTTGATTCTGTAAGTTGGCGGCTTGTGTGCGAGAAGTCTATGGAATAATCATTGAACAATACATTGAGAAGACACAACCATGTAGACAGTGCCCAAATCGAATCTGAAGCCGTGGAGTTGGTAAGCGATTTTAGGACAGGGGAGAAAGTAAGCAATGTCAACAAGATTAAAATGGCTGATTTTAAAGTAGTGAAGAGATCAGGGGAATTGGGTTCTCTCAAGTATTTCTCCAAATCGAGAGCAGGTTCCCTAGGAGCGCTCTCCGCATGAGGTTGAAAAGGAGACGAGGACCTGGAAGTCGGTCGGGACTTTGATAAAGTGAACCTAGAATAGCGAGTTGGTCGCGTTAGTTGCTCAATTTTCAGCTTCTGCAAATGTATCAGTTCTCTATTTCTTCTAATTTTTAGTGTTATAACGTAAATGACAAAACCCAAAGCAGTCAATGATGAGCTCAGAAGGGTTGGGAGCAGCGGATTCCAGTTTAATCTGTATATGCCGTAAAACACAAGTACCACAGACATGATGACTGATAGATGAAGCACAATAAGGGTGAAATCAGAAAGCAGTTTCCAATAGGAGTAATTGATTACCGTCGAGTTTCTCTTCAGTTGAGATAAGAAAGATGCATCTGTGTAGTTGTCTTCATAGTCCTGCCTATACCATAGGAGCTTCTTCCACGGCTGTTTTTTGGATGTCCTATTGAGCTCGGCCACGTCTGCCAGCGAGGCAAGCGAGGAGGAATCTTCCCCAGAATCCATGATTAAAAACAAAAAAAACACACAAAAAAAGTTATTATAATGTCCCTTCTGAAAAAGCCCAGTCCTAACCTAGACGTGCTCGAGCGAACAACCAGCAGCGAGTCTTCCATTATTCATAAGGACAGTGGATATGATAGCGATGACCCGGAAGCAGATTTAGATGCTGTACAGAGCGATATCTCTCACGACTCGCGAGGTGTATTGTCGCGTCGATTTGAAGAAGGAGCGCTGTTCAATAAACTGCACCAGGACATGGACAGTCTGAGCAGCGTACCCAAACCGACCAATTCTACGAGCATCGATTATTTACCTAGCCGGTCAAACTATGAGGACACCGGTTTGCCAGACGACATGAACCATGTGGTGCACCCACGACTACTGGACAAGATAGCATCAACGGGACAGCAAATAGATAAACAGGACGCAATATACGAAAGCCTGCAGAAAAAGCGGTCTATTCGGAAACTTAAATTCATTGACACCGCATACCTCAATAATGTGGAACAATTGAAACAGTCGCAACTGGGGTTGCTAGTGCGGCTCGCACGGGATAATGAACACTCTTTTGCAGAATTTCGTACCGTCTGGGCAGACTATGAAAAGAAGGAATTTGACATCAACGAAAGCAATTTCTTCAACGCTATGGAGGAAAAAAATGAGGCTGCTGAAGAGCAAATTGACACTCTCAAACAGCAAATACTGAGTATGGACGCGTACACGAAACAATTATGGGAGCAAGCAAAGTCAGCTTGAAGAACGGAAAATTAGTAGCACAGCCCGGAGGTTTTTTTGCGGAATACAGTTTTCCAGGCTGTTTAGAAATGGGAAGATCGAGTGGCGAGTGGTGTTCAATTGAGAATTTGTGGCGGTGTCCGATGCCTTATATAAAATAATTGAAACCTCTATTTTATAGTCAGTCAATAATACTACCACTACCTAACATAATGAGCTCTCCACTGGAATTACCTGCTTGGAAGAAATTGCAAGCCATCTATGACGATTACGGCAAGGGTTTCTCATCTAGAGAAGCTTTTGCCTCCGACCCTGAGAGATTCTCCAAGTTCTCCGAAACTTTTGAGAACTACGACGGTTCCAAGATTTTGTTCGACTTCTCCAAGAACTTGATCGATGAGAAAATCCTCTCTTCTCTCATTGAGCTTGCTAAGGAGGCCAAGGTTGAGAAACTGAGAGATGAGATGTTCGCTGGTGACCATATCAACACTACCGAGGACAGAGCTGTCTACCACGTTGCCCTCAGAAACAGAGCTTTGAAGGCCATGTACGTTGACAACGTCAACGTCACCCCAGAGGTGGACTCTGTGCTACAGCACATGAAGGAATTTTCCGAACAGGTGAGATCCGGAGAATGGAAGGGATACACCGGAAAGGAAATTACGGATATTGTCAACATCGGAATTGGTGGATCCGACCTTGGGCCAGTGATGGTGACAGAGGCATTGAAGCCTTATGCCCACCCAAGATTGTCTGTGCATTTTGTGTCCAATGTTGATGGTACTCACATTGCTGAGACTTTGAAGAAGTGCAATGCCGAGACTACATTGTTCCTTGTTGCCTCCAAGACGTTCACCACTGCCGAGACTTGTGCCAATGCCAACACTGCCAAGAATTGGTTTTTGCAAAGGGCCAAGGATGAGGCACACATTGCGAAGCACTTTGTCGCTCTGAGTACTAACGCTTCAGAGGTTGCCAAATTTGGTATCGACACCAAGAACATGTTTGGCTTTGAAAACTGGGTTGGAGGAAGATACTCTGTCTGGTCCGCCATTGGCACTTCTGTGTGCTTGTATATCGGTTTTGAGAACTTTGAGAAGTTCCTGAAGGGAGCAGAGGCCGTCGACAAGCACTTCACTAGCGCTCCTCTTGATAAAAACATTCCGCTGATTGGAGGTCTGCTCACGATTTGGTACAACAACTTCCACGGTGCCCAGACCAAGCTGGTCACGCCATTTGACCAGTACATGCACAGATTCCCGGCCTACTTGCAACAATTGTCTATGGAATCGAACGGTAAGTCCGTCACCAAGGACTCCAAATTTGTTAACTACGAGACCGGTATTGTGCTGTTCGGTGAGCCAACAACCAACGCTCAGCACTCCTTCTTCCAGTTGGTGCATCAGGGTACCAAGTTGATTCCTGCAGACTTCATCTTGGCCGCCAAGTCGCACAACCCAATCGAAGGTAACCTTCACCAAAGAATGCTTGCTTCCAACTTCTTCGCCCAAGCCGAGTCTCTGATGCTTGGTAAGACCAAGGAGCAGGTTGAGGCTGAGGGAGTTAAGGGTGACCTAGTGCCACACAAGATGTTCTCTGGTAACAGACCTACCACATCTATTTTGGCACAACAGATTACACCAGCTACTCTTGGCGCCTTGATTGCTTATTACGAGCACGTGACTTTTGTCGAGGGAGCCATCTGGGGTATCAACTCGTTCGACCAATGGGGTGTTGAGCTTGGAAAGGTGCTTGCCAAGGTTATCTTGAAAGAACTGGATGATGAGAAGCCAGTCGAGTCGCACGACTCGTCTACGAGAAGCCTGATCAACCAGTTCAAAGAGTGGGCTTGAGTTAATAGATATTTACCATAATAATGATACGTTGAAAACAATCCTTAGAAAACCTTTTTCCCATACTATAATAAATACGTACCGTAATCGTAATGACATGGCTACAAAGAGTCACTTCATATTTCTCTTTAGCTTGAGACTATCTCTCTTCCGTTGCGCTGTGACATTGTACAGTGGATCCACCTCTAGATCGGGCAGGGCCGTTCCTGACGAAGTGCCGGATCCAGTGAAGAGCGAGCTCAGCGAATTCGACTTGTTCGGTCTCTTCGGGAACATCGAGTTTGATGGGGATGGCGCAGAGGGAGAAAAATGAAATTGTGCCTCGGAGAAGGGACTTTGTAATTTCGCAGTGTTCTCGAATGAGAAATGGTCGATAGAGTTAATGGTGAGCTTTGGTTTCGATGATGCAGGAGAATATCCAGCTCTGGATTGAGGTGGAGTGATCATGGAAATGTCAGCTGGAGTGTCTCTATATTGTTGTAGCGGAGCAACCGGTTGGGGTGTAATTTGCACAGAGTCAACCAGCGAATCGGTTGAGGATAGTCGCGTTGCAGAGAAGGTTGGGTTTTGATGCAGCCACGAAGGTCTTTGCTGAGGTATGAAAGGTCCGGATGAAGAGGAGACTGAACTGCACCGCGTCAGAGACTCGGATTCAGACGCAGCAGAGCTGCAGAGATCAAGGAGTCGTCTTCTAATGATAGAGAGACAAATGTCCTGGTTAGAGTCCATGAGCAGGTCGTCTGTGGTTTTCTGATTTTTGTCCAATTGTATTGTTCTATCGCTTATGAGGCGTTGGTACATTTGTTTAGATATCTTGGATACAATCCCGGAAGGGGGGAAGTTGATATTAAAAGGAGTAATGTTCGGCCTGTTTGCGTAGGAGTGGTAGAGTCCTATGAGGACCTCGTCGAACATAGGACTGAAATCGTAGTTTTGCAAGTTGACGGGGCTATTATCAGCAGTGTCAAATGAAGAGGTCATGGACGAGAAGCTATTGACTTTGGAAAGTTCGGGGTACTGCGAACTAACAGAGTCAGACCGCTTGGCCCCCACCGAGGGGGTCTGGAACAAAAAAGACTGGCCTTGATCCACCGGTGTCATGAATCCATTCATTGCACTATTTGGCGTCGGAACAGACTGGGATCCCGCGGTCGAGTCCTTTCTGGATAGGTTGAGGTTAAGATGGAGATTTGTCTTCATAGCCTTCATCTCAAATGTTCATGTAAGCCTCGTAGCGACTGAGGCTCGATGTATAAAGTGTCTGTGGAGAGCTGGTAGAAGACAATAGAAGAAGAAGTGATAGGTCCCAAGAGAAACAATTTGACGTACCCAAAGGGACGTGTCTCCTTTAAATTACCGAAAGGGAATATTTCCAAATGCGTCAAAATTGGTCGCGTCGCGGTTGGCCAAGTGGTCTACTGACCGACAAAGGTGCAGGAGACCGGAACATGATCAAGCAGCCAGAACATGGGTTGCAACAGTTTCCAGTAGCGAGCACAGCACGATTTCGAGTCGACTGTTGGGCCAGCATACACGAAAGCTATCTCTGGCCTCACAAAGAAGGGCCTCGGCAAAAAAAAGAGAAACTAGTATGTCCGGGTAAAAGTAAAATTGCTGTGAAACTGAAATTCGGTTACCCTCACTTAGAATGTAAAGGTGTCTTCGCAGAACATTTGCCTCATTATTCTGTTGATTTTTTGTATACAATTTACACTGTGCCCTCGCAACGTATGCAACGGACCAAAAACTGAAAAATGCAAATCAGCCCTAAACATATAGAGTTTGAACGTAAGTGCATCAATTCGGCCGCCACTAACCACCAGCTCCGTTCACCACCTCGGCAACGAGCTCAATCACAATCACCAACGATTCGCAAACGAGCATCGCTTTCAAAGTGAAAACCACCGCCCCTAAGCTCTATTGCGTGCGTCCTAATGCGTCTATCGTCAAACCAGGATCGAGCATGGATGTGTCGATCATATTCCAAGGTCTTCCAAAGGAACCTGCAATCGGCACCAAATGCAAAGACAAGTTTTTGATCGTTTCTGTTCCTTGTTCCGACGACCTTGATCCAAAATCCATTTCGACTATATGGCCTGAGCTCCAGTCCGAGGCCGGCTCTACTTCCGACGTGAAGGTCAAAGTGGTTTTCAACTACAGTAGTTTGAGCAACACCATCCAGGAAGAATCTTCACAGCAATCAAAATCAGACTCCAAGGATGTCCCAATAGTGGCAGCTGCCCCATTGGCTAACGGATCGAGTGAGGCTGAGCCAAAATCTATCGCTGAAAACAACGCAGTGGCTTCCGACAAGGTGTTATCAAAGACTACACCATTGGCTCCTACCACTACTAACACTCAACCGGCTGCATCGTCAGCAACAGCTCCAGCCAAGAAAGAGCCTGCCACCACAACATCTTCCTCTTCCAACGTGTACATTTTGGCTGTGCTTCTTGTTATCTTGGCTGCTTTGTACGCAAAGTTTTTGATGTGAGGCCTTTTTCTGTGCTTTGGCCCATTGATTTTGCCTGTGATTTGCAGTTGGAGACACTTTAGCGGTTAAAGTTGTTTGGTGTGCTTCATTTTGTGAAGCTATATAGAACAACGCAACTATTTTACTCTGCTAATTTTTCAAGGCTGTGTAATTGTTTGTAATCAATTTCGAAATTTAAGGCAATCTAGTTACTTTTTGATCATATCGAAAATGAGTTTCCGCCACCCGGGCATAGCGGCTGGTGGGTCATCTATGGATTCAAGAAACCACAACCCTAGCATTGTCAGCATTCAGAGTACTGAAGACTCGGGTTCCATGTACCTTCCCTCGTCGCAGACAGATGCGGAAGAAGCATCGGAGCAAGAAAGTGACCCAGAGGTGGTCATTACCAGCAGCCCTTTCGAGGACAATTCCAAAAAGCGCAAGGCGTCTGAGTTAACTTCTGATACAGAAGAAAGTGATGATGACTTGATAATACTAGGATCTGACGGAGAAACTCAGGAAGAAAAGAAGACTACATCGGATCTGCTACAGGACGCTTCGAGTCGTCAGAACACCGTCAAAACTTTGAAAGATGTGACCTGTCCGATTTGCTTTGATGAAATAGAACAGTGCGTTGTCAGTCCATGTGGCCACTTTTACTGCTCGAACTGCGTCTACAAAGCGCTTGCGAGCTCCAAAGTTCGGAACGGTTCTCGGGGATGTTGTGCGCTTTGCCGTAAGGTGGTACAATATAAAGATTTGGTCTGGCTCAAGGTTCGAATATTAAAAGATTCGCGCGCGGATTAGATATATTTATTATGACTGTCACCGGTTACCACAACAATTGGAGATTTTATGGAAAGGGCAATCCTAATCCTCTTGAGAGCTTTCAGCATTCGGCGCCGTATGCAACAATCAAGAAGGGTAAGTTCAAAGGTCTAATTGATAGCAGGCCGCTTAGATGTCGCTACCACTCTATTGATCGCAACTTCTGTGTTTGTGGGTCTTTGCCGCTGGTGTCTAGTCCCTTGCGTACGTGCGCGCCGTCATCGTCTGAAGGTATACATGGATCAGTTTTGGCTGTAAGTTCGCGACCTTCCTCGTCGTCTAGTTCTTCATCATCTTCTGGCTCGTTTCCATCGCTGACATTGTCATATTTCACCAAAATTGGTCATCCTAGACAGCAGGATGGTGAAGCGACCTTTAAATCTCCAGATAAAGAGAACTTCCATCAATGGACTGCCAGCGAGGATGAGAACACCAGACCGGAAGAAAGTGACTCTAATAAATCTTCGCGCAATATTACACAGCTGCTGGGATCATTAGATACAGACGCATCCACTGCAATCCACGGAGTTAATTCGGGCACGGGTAATATCATCAAGTTTGTATCCGGCTCTGACTATATGTTTAATAGGAAACTGATGACACTACTACACAAAGATAAAGAAATGAAATACGAAGAAATTGATCGCAACAGCCGCATCCCCACACAAAAAATCAGTAAGTTTTTCGAGAAGCCAAATCCCTTTTCCAGCATCTCCTTCGAAAGTGCTTCGAAAGGAGCTGGGCTAGACAAGCTTCGTTGTCGTCCATGCGGCAAGAAGAATAAGATTCTTTTGAATTAAATAGGGCATATCCATATTGAACTCAATGAGTGAAAGCGCCATGCATCTGACGTTATACAAAAATTATGCCGGATTTTCCTTCGATGCGTAGATTCAGCCTATAGGGTTTTTCAATCAAGAAAGTACAACGGCAGATCGCTATTTATTTTTTAGGCAAAGATGCCTCATCCGTCAAATCTGACCGGTTTTCCAGATTGGGCTCGAGTAAAATTTTAGACAATTTGTGCATACTTTTGGCCAGTGCTTATTGTACGTTTGTTCCTTACAAAGTTTACAAAGTTGTTCGATGGGAGACTATGACGAGGCCCAGTCTGTAGTATCTACAGAATCATTCATATCAGATTTCAATGATCGCCCCGATTTGTTCGTATCCGTGTCTGTTCGCGGAGAAAATGTAAGGGATGACGATTCGCTCCAAACGTCTCCTGTTAGTTTGGAAAGTATTGACTCCAAACCCTTTGCAAAAAGCCTTCTAAAATGCTCAAACAACGATCTTTCCCGAGTGGTCGAAGTCAAGAAGCTTTCACAAAGTCTTATCAATGGCGAAAATATAGAGTACAACTTTCGCGAAGGACCGCCGCTTTCAAAGCTGCGCTCCATGAAAGCGGCAAATGGTCTCATTAAGGGATCGCAGATACCGGTTGACTTCAGCGAGTCAGATTTCAGTCTTGGAGAAAGCTCAAGTCTCATACAATCGGCAGCCACCAAAGCTTCTCTCATCTCCAGCTTTTGCAGCGAGTGTACAAACCTCATGGAGAACGCAAAACCGACCCCAATTGTTGTTGAAGGTCTCCTAATTAATCATCGCGAACAGGTACAAGACAGGAATGTAGACGGTACAAAGGGGGATAAATTGCCCAAACGAAATTTTCTGTTCTTCGGAAGAAAAGACCAATACAAGACCAGTTACTCCTCTGCGCTTGACGAGCTAACTTCATTCTTAGAACGTTTACAGAACTCAAAGATTCCATTGCCCGGTAAGATCGAGCGCTTTGTCGATTACTACTACTTGCAATTCATACAGGACGACTACGTGTCATTTTTGAGGACAATCGAGCGCGAGAGCGATTTTTTGATAGGTAATTGGGCTTTCCAGCCTAAGGTCACTTAATGTCTTTTAATGAATGTTTAGATATTGTATACTATTTGGTGTAGTTCAAAAAAAAAATCGGTCGTGCAGTATCGGAAAAGCTTAGACAAGTTTCAATTTCACCATTTCATTTCGCCATGTATCCAGGAAACTCACACGCTAGCTATAACAATCAATATCAACGTCCTACGGGGCCTCCTCCGGCACAGCAATACCAGCGCCCCATGGGTGCTCCACCATCCCGACAATACGAGCGGCCTGCTGCTCCTCCGCCAAACTGGGGTAACCAACAAACACAAACATACCAAGGGTCTGGTGGTATATCATACCAGCAACCATCTCAGCAGCCTCCAATGCCAAGCTTCAATATGCAAAACCAGCAGATCAATGGAACTAACAACATGCAGCAGTTCCAATATTCGTCCTGTGATGGTCGTAAGAAAGCATTGTTGATTGGAATCAATTACATTGGTACCAATAATGCATTGAGAGGATGTATCAACGACGCCAACAACATGTTCAACTTTTTGACTCGGACCCAAGGTTACAAAGCAGAGGACATCGTGATGCTGACAGACGATCAACGGGAGCTTGTCAAGGTGCCAACAAGAGCTAATATGATTCGGGCAATGCAATGGCTCGTTAAAGACGCACGTCCCGGCGACTCTTTGTTTTTCCACTATTCCGGCCACGGAGGCCAGGAAGAAGACCAAGACGGAGATGAGGAGGACGGATTCGACGATTGCATCTATCCTGTGGACTTCCAGCAATCGGGATCGCTGATTGACGACGTGATGCACGAGATCATGGTGAGACCATTACCGGCCGGTTGCAGACTTACGTGTATCTTCGATTCTTGTCACTCTGGAACAGCGCTGGACTTACCATTTTGCTACAGGGCACAGGATGGTGGAATTAAGGAGTACAATATCTGGAAAGAGAGCTCGGGAGATGCTATGAACCTCGTGACTGGTTACTTGACTCACAATACCGGATTGATGATGAGCTCTGTTAGCAATGTTTTCAAGCGCGTGAAGGCTACCTCGGGCTCTCGCGCTGAACAAATCAAGCAGCAGAAGATGTCTCCAGCAGATGTGATCATGTTCTCTGGCTGTAAAGACTCCCAAACGTCTGCAGATGCCAGCGAAGCTGGATCTTTCACGGGTGCATTGAGTTACTCTTTCATTAAGGTTTTGAATGAGAACCCCGTTCAAAGTTACTTGACTTTGCTGCAGAACATTAGAGCAGTGCTTGCTCAAAAGTACACCCAAAAACCACAACTCTCGTCCTCACATCAGATCGATCCAAACGTTCGGTTTATTATGTAAGAAATAGAGGCTAATAAAATTTACTCCTGTTTTTCAAACACTTGTGGGGTATGACGTCTTTTGATTTGTCCGTGTATCTCGTGACCAATGGTGAGATGGTTCCTCCGGGAATCTCCTTTCTTGATCAGGTCCAGAAGGCCATAGAGAATGGAGTTACGTGCGTCCAATTGAGAGAAAAAGAACTTAGCACTCGGGACTTTATTGACCGAGCCAGAGAGGTCAAGAAATTGACGGACAAAGCTGGGATTCCGCTCATCATAAATGATAGAGTTGATATAGCGCTTGCTGTCGATGCTCATTTGCATGTAGGACAGGATGACATGGAAGTTCCAATTGCCAGGAAATTACTTGGTCCGAATAAAATAATTGGGGTCTCGGCTAGCAAGCCAGAGGAGATTGAAAAAGCGCTGGAGGATGGCGCAGACTATGTTGGTGTGGGAATTTGCTTTGACACGCAGACGAAGGTTACAAAGAAGTTGCCGATGGGGCCAATGGGGTCTCAAAGACTTCTGCAAATTATCAAGGATTCCGGCAAGTCCATGCAAATGTGCCTTATCGGAGGTATCAATCAAACAAACATACAAAGAGTGAGAGCTCAGGCTTCCATTCCAGGCAAGACCATTGATGGTGTGGCGGTTGTCTCATGTATCATGGCAGCACCGGATGCTGCGTCGGCCACCAAAGACCTGGTCACTTTGTGGAACGAGACACCTGTGTTCTGGGAAAAATTGGACGCAGATAGCGATTTCAATCTGAGCAGCGCGGTCAGCTCAGTCAGAGAAACAAATCCACTTGTCCACCATATTACGAATGACGTTGTCAAGAACTTTTCTGCCAATGTTACTCTGGCAATTGGGGCTGCACCGTTGATGAGTGAATGTCCTGACGAGTTTGAGGAACTGGCGCAATATCCAAATAATGCCCTTCTGCTAAACACTGGAACTCCTACCGAGGAACAAACCAAGATGTATCTGGCTGCCTTGAAAGCTTACAATAGATACGGGAAGGTAATTGTGTACGATCCCGTCGGTGCTGGAGCTTCCACTACTCGCAAGCAGAGCGTGAAGAAATTACTTCTCGAAGGGTACATGACCGTCATCAAGGGCAACCAAGGCGAAATTCTTACCGCTGCCGGAGTGGAGAAGTCTATGAGAGGCGTCGACAGTGGGTCTGAAGAAACTACTGAGCTGGTCATGACGGCCGCGAAAAAACTGGCTGTGCAGGCTAGATCTGTGGTCGTCGTGTCTGGAAAGACCGACATTGTTGTTGACGGTATTCTCAATGGCAGGAGAGACACTAGCGGTGAAGTTCCTGTGGCACTCATTGAAGGAGGCCATGAGATAATGGGACGAGTGACGGGAACTGGCTGCTCTTTAGGCTCTACCATTGCAGCATTTGTTGCAGCCAACAGAAGCAACCCATTTCTAGCAACTGTTGTAGCTTGCTCAGTCTACAAGAAGGCTGGGTTCATTGCAGGATCCAAAGCTAAGGGCCCTGGGTCTTTCCAGGCATTATTTTTGGACAGTTTAAATGAGTGCGTAAACGGCCAGGATTTTGAGAAGCCAAAAATTATTTCTACATAATTAATCGAACGAAATTTTTTGTTTTCGTATTAAACTGTTGACGCGTAGAATGACAGGCCAAGAAGACAACGGCCGAGCAGCGGTGGAAATTGTTGCACCATCCACCTCCATCGAAGTGCATGGACTACTCTCAAGATTCGCGAACACTGATGACAGCACGGAAAAGAAAAAAATCTTGAAGATACTCGAAGGGGTGAGCCACGAGAGACAACAGTTTGAGGAGAATATTCCAAAGATTGAGAAAAGTTGGGTGCAAAACAAAGAACAAGTCGACGTTGAGCTTTTGCGGTCTCAGCTTTTGGCATTCAATCTTTTGAGCAAAGACCTGGATTTGCCATTGGCATTACAAGGCAGGTTACTTGGTAACGTTGACATCAAGCCTTCCGACACCAATATTGATCTTGGCGTGGACTTCATGGAAAAGGCCGATATTCTGGGCCTAGACCCACACAAGACTGTGCCTGACCCAGATATCCATGCTGCGGGAAGTACTGTGGGAGAAACTATAGTCAAGAACAAAGTTGAATCTAGAATTCGCCAGCTCGAGAGTCTGCCGGCCAATGTTGGTTTGTACGATGCGGGAGTGCTTGAAAACGACCTAGAAAAGGGGCCTGGTGATCTATTGGATAATGTGGACGAAACCAAAATCAGAGCTTTGAATGAACTTAAGGCTTTGAAGTTACTGCCTCAGCAGAAACAACTTCGTCGCAAGCTTCTTCAGGATACGCTCACTAGTGTGGTCAATCAGAAAAATCAATATGGAGCTAACAGTTTCCGCTCTTTTAAAAGATCATTTTCTATCAGAGACAAGCAAAAGATTGAGCAAACATCCAGGCTTGCAGAGAAGTTGCAGGAGCAGCAGCGCCGTGAAAAAGAGGAGATGGAACATGACTATCAGACTCATAAGGTAAACAAACTGGCGGCCATTTTCGATGAGGTACATGATGAACTCGAGGAGAAACGCAACGCTAGACATTCTCTTGCCAAGTCCTTACAGCACTTCCATTCGCAAGTCGAGAAAGATGAAAGTAAGAAACTTGAAAGAATCGCAAAACAAAGATTGGCAGCTCTGCGGTCGAACGATGAGGAGGCTTACATGCAATTACTGACAAGGACAAAAGACACCAGGTTGCATCATTTGATCCAGCAAACTAACAATTTCTTGGATTCTCTGGCTAACGCGGTTAAGGTCCAGCAGGAGGAAGCAAGAGCGAGAAGCTTACAAGACCGTGCCGAAGAAGGGTTGGAACCATTGCAAGAAGATTCAGAGGAAGATGCAGACGCTCGCCGCGAAAAAATTGATTACTACGAAGTGGCTCATAGAGTGAAAGAAAAGATTGAAAAACAACCTTCTTTACTCGTGGGTGGAACGTTGAAGGAATATCAGTTAAAGGGTCTAGAGTGGATGGTCTCGCTGTACAATAACAACTTGAATGGTATTCTTGCAGATGAGATGGGTCTGGGTAAAACCATCCAGTCCATTTCGTTGATTACCTACTTGATCGAAGCAAAGAAAGAGCGTGGTAAATTCCTGGTGATTGTGCCGTTGTCAACAATCACCAACTGGACTTTGGAATTTGAAAGATGGGCTCCAGGTGTGAAGACGATTGTTTACAAAGGCACACAGCATCAGCGGAAGTCCTTGCAGTATGAAGTGAGAAGCGGAAATTTCTCTGTTTTGCTGACAACTTATGAGTATGTTATTAGAGATCGGCCACTTTTGTGCAAGTTTAAGTGGGCTCACATGATCATCGACGAAGGACACCGTATGAAAAATACCAGCTCCAAGTTGTCCCTGACTTTGACTCAGTATTATCACACTAGAAATCGGCTGATTCTTACTGGTACACCCTTGCAAAATAATTTGCCGGAGTTGTGGGCACTGCTCAACTTTGTGCTTCCGAAAGTGTTCAACTCGGTCAAATCGTTTGATGAGTGGTTTAACACTCCATTTGCCAACACTGGTCATCAAGACAAACTAGAATTGTCTGAAGAAGAGAGTTTGCTGATTATTAGAAGACTTCACAAAGTTTTGAGGCCATTCTTGCTCAGAAGACTTAAAAAGGACGTCGAAAAAGACTTACCAGATAAGGTGGAGAAAGTGGTCAAATGCAAGCTCTCTGGTTTGCAATCCTGTCTTTACAAGCAGATGCTGAACCACAATGCTTTATTTGTCGGAGTTGGCACACAGGGTGCTACGAAAACGGGTCTGAGAGGTTTGAATAACAAGATCATGCAGCTGCGGAAGGTCTGCAACCACCCTTACGTTTTTGAAGAAGTCGAAGACATAGTCAATCCTACTCGTCTGACGACAGAGTTGATCTGGAGATGTTCGGGTAAATTCGAGTTATTGGACCGTGTTCTACCGAAATTCAAGGCTTCGGGACACAAAGTGTTGATTTTCTTCCAAATGACACAGGTTATGGACATAATGGAGGATTACCTAAGATTCAAAGACATGAAGTATATGCGACTTGATGGTTCGACCAAAGCAGACGACCGTCAGGACATGTTGAAGGATTTCAATGCTCCGGATTCCGAATACTTCTGCTTTTTGCTTTCTACCAGAGCCGGTGGTCTGGGGTTGAATCTTCAAACGGCAGATACTGTGATCATTTTCGATACTGACTGGAATCCTCATCAGGATTTGCAGGCCCAAGACAGAGCGCATCGTATTGGTCAGAAAAATGAGGTGCGTATTTTAAGATTGATTACGGAGGATTCGGTGGAAGAAGTCATCTTGGAAAGAGCACATCAAAAACTTGACATTGACGGAAAAGTCATCCAAGCAGGTAAATTCGATAACAAGTCCAGTGCTGAGGAACAAGAGGCCTTCCTCAAAAGATTACTTGAAGCCGAAAAGATGAAGGCTGAAGAAGCAGAAAATGACGATCTGGATGATGAGGAGCTGAACGAGATCCTTGCAAGAAATGAGGATGAGAAAAAACTCTTCTACGAAATTGATCAAGCTAGAATTAAAGACGATCACAAGATGAATGCACCAAGGCTGATGTCGTACGAAGAGTTGCCTGCAGTCTTCAAGGAGGACATTCGTGTCCATCTTCAGAAGGACAAGCCCGATTCTGGAAACAAGAGAGAGCGCAAACAAGTTGTCTACGACGATGGCTTGACGGAGGAACAGTGGCTGGATGCAATGGATGCAGAAGATGATAGTGTGGAGGCTGCTGCTGCGCGTAAGCGCGAAATGATGCGCCGGAGACGGGCCAAGCGTGGTGCGGTCGCCGAGGACGACGACGAGGAGGAGACTCCTCGTAAGAAACGCAGCACCAAGTCTGCAACCCCGATGAGCGACGAAAGCTTTGCGGAAGAAGACGATGATGACGCTGGTGACGAACCGTTTGTGGAAAAGTGTCAGAGCTTGTTGGAAAAACTGATTGATGTTTCCGATGAGGATGGCCGGTCAAGATCAGAGCTTTTCATGACAGTTCCATCTAAAAAACTTTATCCGGACTACTACCAGATAGTCAAGAAAGCCGTGGCCATTAAAGACCTTCAAAAGGGACTGAAGAAAGGCACAATAGTGGATTACGAGCAGTTCAAAGAAAACCTCCAACAGATGTTTGACAACGCGAAATTGTATAATGAGGATAGCTCATTGGTTTACCAAGACGCTTTGGAACTGGAGAAGGTTGCCAACGAGGAATTGGCAAAGATCGACGCTGAGCTTGGCGAAGAGTAGCGATGTATTTATAAAACTATAAATTATACAATTTTTAGGTAGGCTTCGAACTTGAAATAAATTAAGTATGGGACTAACATGCCTGCTGATAGTCCCACTATTTTCTCTGGCAGTGTATGATAGAAAATGGCCGTTATGGCAAAAAGCAAAAGCCAGGCACCGAGATATACACCGGAACACAATGCAACGGTATAGAAAAGAGGTCTGAGCGAATCAGATCTATAAGTCTTGGAAACATTTTCAAGTTCAAAAGCCAAACACAGCCAAAAACAACTGAGAATTAGCGAGTGTCCGGAGAATTTTGTCCCTCCAACCCATTGGCCGTTAGCTATATGGCACTGGCGATAGGTCAGTCCCAACTGATTCAAACAACGGCCGCCAGTAGCCTTTAGAATGCGGTCAAAAATTGACTCACCGAAGAACCACACTATTAATAGTGATATCCAGACGTAGATGAATATGAGTTTAGTCGCTTGCCGAATGAGCATTGACCTCAATGGCACATCAGAACGGCGTGCAAGCGGAAGAACCACCTCAGATTGCTTCTGCAATATGACATAAGTCGTTGATAGAGTGAAACACAGAAAGAAGCCTTCGAATGAGTGCCCTGCAAAGATACCATTAAGAGGACCACTTGAGTCTAGCAACAACGACTTTTTGGATATATCAATGCCTAAACTATCCAACAGCCATCGGAGGGCAACACCGGACGCAAGTATTGTAGGATAAAGAAACAAAAACCGACTTCGATACTTGTAGATTTCGGAAAAACTCATGGACTATTTTTATCTCGTTTTTTTTATTTTCCTTTTGTTATTTTCTCCATTAAATCGAAAGTGTGCTTGTTATCGCGTCCATAAATTTCTCATCAAAATGAGAAAGGGAAGACCCTGTCAGTAAAATTTCAATCCTTCTCAGTTGGTCATCTAATTGTGGATCTAATGATATGGCGGATACCTTGTTCACACGATAGAGGTCACAGAGAAGAGTAAGTTCGACCTTATCTTCAAAATTGATGCTCACTTTGGTAAAGTCAAGATCGTGATCTAGACCTGAAGGAGACTTTAGTTGGTCTTTTAATTTGCGGAATGTAGACTTTTTATTTTGCAGTTGGGTTAAATGGCGTCGCACGTGACGCACAAACCTGTTGATATCGACATTGAGATGTTCGTAAGCCAAAGAGTTGAGTGGCACAAAATTGGGTATCGTTGTTTTAAAAACTTCCCATAGATCATTTTTTGGCTGCTTGCGCAGGATCACGTAATGGGGGGTAACATACGTACAGGAATATTGATCGAAGACATCAAAACGAATACCTAGGTATCTATCAGATTGGCCCGATTGTGGATCGTTCACGGGGAACGCAGTAGTTCCACCTAAACGATACGCATTTTCGAGACGAATCGCTGGTTCCAATCTTTCAAAGAGCTCCTGGTACTCATCATTGCTGCGCCGGGCAGATTCATCCCGCTTGTGCCGTTTTGCTGCATTTCTTTCGCGTTTCTCTTTTTCCACTTGCCGCAATCCCTCGCTCATTAAATTCTGTATTAATTCATCAAAATACTGATGGTGTGAAAGCTGTTCTTCGATCTCAGTGACATCTTCTTCGACTTCTTCATCAAGACCAGCAAGCTCATCTTCAAGTGATCTCAAAGTATCTTTAAGTTCCTCAATTTCGTGGGCTAGTTGGTGCTTGCTGGAAAGCAGATCTTCCACCGCAGACATTTGGACTGTAAACAAAAAGATGTAAAAAAAATTCGAAAAATTATGGATGTTTCGATTCACTATCATCGAATGAAAGAAGCACTCGCGGTTGCTGAAACCGCGCTCAAGGTGCGAGAAGTGCCTGTGGGGTGCATCATGGTGTACGATAACAGGATAATTGCGAGGTCTTTCAATCAAACGAATCTGACATTAAACGGTACAAAACATGCTGAATTCGAAGCATACGATCAAATACGTACCTTATATCCCGAAACCTACAGAGATGTCATTAGAGACACAACTCTTTATGTGACAGTTGAGCCATGCATCATGTGTGCGTCGCTACTTCGACAGCTCGAAATAAAAATGGTCGTTTTCGGCTGTGCTAATGAACGTTTTGGAGGTAATGGTTCAATCTTTAAAGTTAACAAAGACTCACCAGAGCTTGAACGCCCATATAGGTCTATACCAGGAGTTCTCAGCAAAGAAGCAGTCACATTGTTGAGAAGATTCTATCTCCTAGAAAACAGCAAAAGCCCATCCTCGAAGGATAAAAAGCATAGGAGACTCGAATTGCATGAGTTCCCAGCCATTAATTACCAGCAATACATGGACCGAAAAGAATTTGCGGAAGTGTTCGGTGAAGAGTATGTCTTTATTTTTGACAACAACTTATTTTTAGAGTTTGATCTGGAGGGAAAACTTATCAACGAAGCAAAGAGTAAACGGCTCAAGACAGGGTAGGCTCGTTAATCTTACCCAGACTCTCCTCCAGACTTTGGTTATTTTTGACAACATCGTTGTCAGAAAAAAACTCATCATTCTCCGTTAACCTGTTCGTGAAAGGGGCGCTATCTTTCGGGACACTCAAATCGAGTCGCAAACTTTGCCAATCATTGAGCAAATCTGTATAGTATTGTAAATAGGAATCACTGAGGGATTTCAAGGACTCATTGATTTCCTCAGTTTTAATCTTCTCAAACAGTTGGAATTCGTCTAGGATGTCTTTTTCAAACTTCTCAAACACTTCGAAAGCATGTTTTCGTTCTTTTTCAAGTACATCGATTCTAGATTGCAACTTTTCAATGCGCTCATTAGTCAAGTTTCCATGATTGTGAGACCCAAGTCCTGTCATCGACTCTAACTTTCTTGTGAGAAACGTAATAGTACCTTCTGTCGAAGAAGTGACCGATCCTCCGCTCATAAGGTATTCCTTTTCTTGCTTTGCTTTTTCCAGGTAGTTCGAGAGCATTTCGTAATCTAGCGACTTGGCTTCCTTCAGTTTCACTAAATTTTTGAGCTGCGTTATATAATGTTCAAGGTCTCTCAAAGAAGTCAAGTAGTTATACTCAATGTCATGATTCAAATAATAGGACCGCTCTGACACTTTTTGTAAATTAGCACCAAATTTAGAGAACTGGTCCGCAATTTGTTTCGAAGACAAATCATTATTATGCTCCCTGCTCTTCCCATCGAAATCGTTATTGAAAAGGATGTTCAATTTGGAAAATTCTTGGGAGAAACGGGCAAAATCATCTGAAATGTCTTGCTGACGGCCCAGGACTTTGGAATAGATATGATCAATTTTGACTAGGTTATCTTGAAGCTTTGTTGACTTCTCTTGTATCTCTTGAAACTCGTTTTTATGTTTCGACTCATACGATGGTTTCTTGAAACTGTTCATTATGTAATCAGTGACTGTCTCGATGTTCTGTGAGGTGGAGTTGGCGGGGTCAATGGAACCCGATGATATCTTCAGATTTGATTTGTATGTGTGCCAGTCGTCAGAATTATCTAAGAAGACATGAAAAACCTGAGACTGCTTTAACGTTGGATGCTTACAAACTCGAGTCAGGAAGTTGTGTAATGAAACTGCACGTTTTGAGGTGAATTCATCGGTGAATCTTCCGCCCTTGATGTACTCAAGTCGCTGCTTGTTGGGCAGAGGAGGTATAACAAGCGTAGGAAAGTCGTTTGTAAGACAATCATATAAGAAGTTGAAGTCAGAGTATCTGCGGCGAATCTTGTAATCATTATGTTTCAAAGATGGGCAATTGGTGCGGACTTCGATCAAGTACGAGGTGTAAGGATTCTGCCCCTCGTACTCAGTACTCGGATTAGACACACGCGTCTCAATATAATAGTCTGCTGTCTCTTCGTTGGTGACGTTAGCGTCCGCACTATCTGCTGAAGGACTGCCATTGAGCAGATCAGGAAGGTCTGCAGGGGCGAGACCTGATCCGACTAGCAACCCTGAGCCGCTCGCTTCGGTGTCGTCTTCTTTGTGATGATCGCTCCCCTCAAGAGGAGAATCCGCACGAGAAGCCTCTTCGTCAACAGTTGGAAACAATTGAGCGCGATTTCTGTCATCATCTGCCACGTCTCGGTCCCACTGGACAGACGTGAACTGATCAGACATTGTTGAATAAGGAATAAATTAATGGCAAATTATTTACACAATATTTTTTCATCCTAGCACCAGTAATTTTCGTCCCCTATTCTGCTTTTTCTTCAGATTTTGGAGAATCCCTATCTAAACCCTGCTCCAGCCGCTGGTCTGCAGGAAGAACCCAGAAGGTTGGGTTGGCTTTAGCACGGACCTTGTACAGCTTAACGTCCTCTTTCTCGACTTCACCGTACTCCAAATTGACACAGTGAGGCAAGCTCTCGACTACCAGGTCGTAATCACCGTAAGAAAGCGCAGAAACCCTGTAAAAACCGGCGAGAACGGGAAGCGGCAGGTACCCGTCATCATTCATGTGTTTCCTCAGAAAAATGTCCTTCACAAGGTTTTGAGTGGAAAAGTAGTAATCAATCTGTTTTGCCAGAGTCTGAAGCATTGCATCCCGCATGTTACTGTCCTGTGGTGGCACGGCGATCGGTTGTGGCTGTTGCGCAATGACCGGGGCGAATGGTGCTGGCGCGGCCGGATATGGAATGTAAGGAATTGGTGTATAGTAAGGCTGCTGGGGTATGAAATACTGCGACTGTTGGTAGTTAGGCCTATTGTGGTTTCTATTGTTCTGGCCGTTGTACGGACGGTTGTTGTATGGCGCATATGGAAGCTGGCCGTTCTGGGCATTAGCTTTGCCATTCTGGGTGCTTTGGCTACCGTTTTGGGTGCTGTATCTTCTGCTATGATTATGGTAGTTCATGCGGTATTGACGGCCAGAGTAGCTATTTCCGTTGCCGTTAGCCTTGGAATATTTCTGCTGTGGCTCGCTCGACTTGTTTTCATTAGAGTCGCTGGTCGATTCAGCAGGCTGTTCGGTGTTCGATTGGTGATCTGGTTTCTGTGTGTTACTTTCGGAGCCAACACCACCATTGGTGTCAATTTCGCGCACTTCGCCAGTCTTTTTGGCGCTCTTTTTGGCATCTCTGTTCTCCTTGGCGTCACCGTCCTTGAAGTTCTTCTTCTTGTTCTTCTTCTTTCCGGCACCCTTCGAGACAGGTTTGTTGGAAGCAATTACCACAGAAGCCTTGAATGGGACCCATTTCTCCTTTCCAGTGGCGGCCTTGGCCACCGAAGGACCTCCTTCGGACGTGTTTTCTGGAAGAACGATTGGCTCTTTTGGAATTTTTGGTGGGATCACGGCAGGAGTAGATCCCCAGACGTTGGTGGTCGGAACAGGAGCCGGGGCCAATTTAGCCTTTTTTGGCTCTGTGTCCTCCTTGGTCGGCTCCGGCTTACTTTCCGGCTCCTTGGATCCAGACCTCGAGGCCTTCTTCTCCTTCTTCTCGCCCTTTTCGCTTTTCTTGGCTGGTTTGATCTCCTTTTCAGGCTCCTTGTCGTTCACACTGAGGTTAGAGATTCCGTTTTCCAAATCGGTTTTGGAAACATTCGACGAGGCTGGCGCTCCAGCAGCATGAGCGTACGAGAATATGGCAGACATGATATGAGTTCACTTATGAATAATGAGTAAAAATGCAATTTGTGTAGTAAATCAACACCTTCCTCTGCCAACTAAAGCTGAACAATTCTCCATATATTGAAAATTTTTTGTGTTTGTGCTTGGTCCGGTTACCCTCTCGATCTACCCGTACTATAACACACCCTTGCCTCAGTTCCAAGGAATTTTAAAACAGAGATGCGCTTTTATTGTGCGCCTATTGTCTGCAGCGTAGTCTCTGGCGAATTTTTCACACTCTCTTGTTTTTTCGGCATGGGCATAAATCGGCAAGTCACTCTCGGTGTAAGGTGTGGCTGTGTAGAGATGTATGACGTTGGTTGGCTCGAGGACAGCCAACAGAACAGTCAATATGTGAGATACAAACATATATAAGACACAAAGAGGCCCTGTTTGCGGGCTTTGGCAATGTCAAATGTAGCTTATGATCCCTACATGCAAGAAGATGGGGGCACTATGCCGAAAAAGTCCATGATACCGAAATTTGTGTCGCATGTTGTCGTCAGCGCTGTTATTGTGGCTGGTGCAATGCTACTCATATTTCTAATCTACAAGTTGCTCACAAAGGGGGCTTCCAATTGGATTTTTGGCAAGTCAAAAGATGACAGCAATCGATACAGTGGTGAGGAGATGCAGCACATTGATATGGAGCTTGACCAGATGGACCCCACGATGCTGGTCAAGCCGGAGACAGCATACCGAAAAACGTAGTGTATAGCTCGGATTTCGAGGCTGGGGTAGAATGTGGCGATGCAGAAATTTTTTTATCATGCTATGTGCTCATTTCTCACAATAAATACTGGCGCAGCTCCAGGCGGAGGGTATACATAAAATAATTAATATCTTTAGCAAATAGCAAGATACGCCTGAAACTGGTTTGAAAAGAAACGAACGGAGGCTTACAGACTTTGACGCTACAGAGCCTTGCGGTTATTTCTAATCCCATCAACTACTTTGCCCTTTGTTTACAATTTATATTGAGTGCGCAATAGGCCTCAATTGAAATTGCAGTCCTTCATTTGCCATGAGAAAAGAGCTTCAGTATATTTTATTAGCGCACCTTCTACTGGTGCTGTTCCTTGTCTATGAGACATTTGACCTCATAACCCTGCTCTATGATGATAGCTTCCAGTATGCTTTGCTCGAATCTGAGTTGGCTCCAAATGTTGATAAGCCACAACTGATTCCTAAGATCATCCATCAGACGTACAAGACTGCTGATATTCCTGATATTTGGAAGAAAGGCCAACAGAGCTGTATCGACCTGCATCCTGACTATCAATACATCCTCTGGACAGATGAAATGTCTAGGGAATTTATTTCTGAACAGTATCCGTGGTTTTTGGACACTTTTGACAACTACAAGTATCCTATAGAAAGAGCAGATGCTATCAGATACTTCATTCTCAATCATTTTGGCGGTATTTATATCGACTTAGACGACGGGTGCGCCCGTAAACTAGATCCGCTGCTCACCGTTCCAGCGTTTGTCCGAAAGACCATTCCTACAGGTATCTCCAATGACGCCATGGGCTCGATGCCTAGACATCCATTTTTCGCGAAGGTGATCGATTCCCTTAACAAATACAACAATAACTGGCTGGTGCCATATATCACCATCATGTACTCAACGGGGCCTTTGTTTTTGTCTGTGATATGGAAACAGTATAAAAGGTGGGGAGTGCCAGACGCTGGCGCGGTGAGGATTCTTATGCCGCAGGATTATAGCAACGGGGCACATCCCTTTTTCAGCATTTCAAAAGGCTCGTCCTGGCATATGGACGATGCAAAGTTCATGTTCTTGCTTTCTAAACATATTGTGTGGGCGGTGCTTGGCGGCTTTGTGGTTGCCGTTCTTTTCTTTTATCTTGAGTACCTGATGTACTCGTTCTTCATCTCCAATACTTTCAAGAGGTTCAGGAAGGGGGTTTGGAACTTGATGAGATTGAGATCATGGACTCATGGAAACAACTACACTCGTTTGAACTCGCGCAAGCAGGCCAAATACCTCAAGACCAGAAACAGGAAAGACTCCAATCTGCCAGTCGCTATTAACATTGATTTGGAGAAAAACGTTATGGAGGTGTAAGTGATCCATACTCGTTGTGTATACTAGCATTTGCTGTCATTGTAATATATGAATGAATTAGACGGCATGTATTGTCATGGAGAAGCCCGGTATTTACCACTAAAAACCGTTCAATATCATAAAAGCCAAGACTAAAGTCGGTGATGTCGGACAGAGCCCATATAAATTTATATCAGGGTCCAAAATAACCGATCGATTATTATCATGCTTTTTGGGATCTTCGCTCTTGCCGCCTGTGCTGCTGCACAAAAAGTCCTCACAGACCACGTCTGGACTTCTACCTCGTCCAATAATCTCGTCCCTGTGACTCCTACAGTTATCAACGGCGTTACTGTCTCCGCATCGCCAGTCACAGAGTCTGCAACCGTATGGAACTCGCTAGACTCGTCTGGAATCCCGTATTTGGTCACTCCATCCGTTTCTGGCACCAGCACCGCTTCTGCCTCTCCAACTCCAACTGATACGTCGTATCCAAGTCCCACCGGGGGAGCTCCTCCTGTATTGCGTTGCATGAATGAAAGAGCAGACGACTCCAACTCGGGATACCCGTTCTGCATTGCCAACGGCACTGAAATGATTGTCGGAGAGACCTACTGGATTACTTGGGATCCGCAGTACTGGGGAAGCGACGATATCGTGAGAGTCCGCCTATCCACCAATGCCTACCCCTCGGTGGATGGAGACGAATCCCTTTTTACTTCTGATTACGTCATCAACAATAACGGCTTCTTTGCGTGGGAAGTGAAGTCGTCCTACCGCAAGAGCGACACCGAGGGATATTGCTGGCTCCTGATCACGCCGCAGCTTGACTCCACAAGCGACGCCAAGCACACGGGAACAACGTACGGTCCACTTATCCGGATCATCGAGCACGAGTCCGATGCCTACACGACGATCACCAGGAAGCCATCAGACAACGGCGTTTCTGTATCGTCCAAGAGCTCAAAGACAAAAGTCATTGTTCCCGCTGTTGTGGTTCCCGTGGTAGTCTTGGGAATACTGCTTTTCGGAATAGTGTGGTACTTCCGCCGCATGAATGGTAAGACAAGTTTATCGAGCCTCATCCCTATGCGCCGTCGCGAAACCGATGCTGCAAGTGTAACAACCGACGACCTGCGTTCACAGGTTACGGAGTTCTCCACTAACACTAATCCGTTCCGTTAATAAAAAATAAGCAATTATTATTTGCAAGCACAGCCGTAGATCTGTTTTTTTAACTTACGCCACATAGCAAAGTTTACAGAGAAGCGTATCTTTGAGCAATTGGGCATAAGAAAACCAACGGTACACCTACTATTCACACTCGTGCGTGACCAATTGATATATTACCATGCTAGAGTCCCTCGTTGCCAACATTCTCAACAAAGCCCTTGGGGCGTATGTTGAGAATTTCGATCCCAAACAACTCAATATTGGCATATGGAGTGGAGACGTCAAGTTGAAGAACTTGAAGTTGAAGCAGGAGTCTTTGGAGAAACTCCAGCTGCCTGTTGATGTGCGGTTTGGGCATATTGGCGAGCTGACCCTGCAAATCCCGTGGTCGAACCTCAAAAGCAAGCCTGTTAAGGTACTCATCGAGGACGTGTTCCTTCTGTCCTCGCCTCGCATTCTTACAGAGTTTGATCCTCAGGAGGAAGCGGAGCGCGAGCTACGGATAAAGAAGGAAAAACTGGCGGCTTTGGAGGTGGTCAACAAAAGCACGCCCTACGCTTCCAACTTGTCTGAAGATGAACAAGCAAAAAATGAAAGCTTCACAGAAAGCTTGGTCACCAAAATCGTCGACAACTTACAGGTCACCATCAAAAATATCCATTTCAGATACGAAGATGACCATACGTTCACAGAGACCCCGTACACCTTGGGATTCACCCTGAAAGAGCTTTCTGCCGTGTCAGCGGATGAAAACTGGATTCCTGGATTCAATGCAGGACTTACCAAGCTGGCTCGGAAGTTGCTGACATTGGGAAGTCTGAGCGTCTACTGGGACACTGAAAACGAAAGCACGCAGCTCACAGGACAGGAGGAGCTAATAGACTTCTTTAAGACAGTGATTGAGCGAAACTCTGAGCTGAATGACGAAGCACAATACATTCTCAAGCCGGTGTCTGGATATGGACATCTCACTGTGAACAAGCAAGGTGCTACGGAATCATCTCCGCACTACTCTGGAAAGTTCTTTTTCGAAGAATTTGGTCTCGATCTTGATAGCCACCAGTACCGCGACATCTTATGGACCACTTCGCATCTGAACTGGTACATGCGGACTCAGAAGTTCCGCAAATATAGACCAAGAAGCTCCGTGGAAGATGAGCCACGGGAGTGGCTGAGGTACGCGTTTAAATGCGTGCATAGTGAGATCCATGAAAGAAACTACAAATGGACTTGGGAATATTTTAAAAAGAGGAGAGATCAGAGAAAGGCATATATCGCACTTTGGAAGGCACACTTGAGCGAAACAGTGAGTCCAAGTCAGCAGACAGAGCTTGAAGCTCTGGAAGAGGAGCTCCAATACGAGGACATCAAGTTCTATCGGTCGCTAGCTCGTATGGAGTTCCGCAAGGAAAACGAAACGGCTTCGATAGTTCGGCCGGTCACCCAAAAGGCGCAGCAGGGTTGGTTTTCATGGTGGGGCGGAGCATCCACTGAGACAGATAAGCAAGACTCCGATCTCACAATGTCGGACGAGCAGCGTAAAGAGTTGTATGAAGCCATTGAATTCGACGAGAAGAAGAAAGCTGCAGACATGATCGATATGCCCCGGGACCGCGTCCTGGCTGCTGTGAGTTGTAACTTGAAAAAGGGTTCTTTCGCGATACGAAATGTGAAGGGAGAACCCAATCTGGCAGAGATAGTTTTCGAAGGGTGTGATGCAGACTTCTTCCAACGGAAAGATTCCTTTTTTGCTGGCTTCAAACTGAACGAGTTCAGAGTGGAGGATGGCTCAGACAACACTCTTTACAAGCATATTGTTAGCGTTAAACCCCTCAAATCCGCCGTGGAGGATTCTGGTATATTGTCCCAAGTTGACATGAAAGAGCCCTTCTTCCAAGTATCCTTTGAGAACAATCCGCTCGACGAGTCGGCAGATTCGGCCCTTCTGGCCAAGATGAACAGCATGACTATCTTCCACAATCCCAAATTCATCGAGTCAATCGTCCGCTTTTTCACGCCGCCAAAAGTCCATCTTGACACCATTGGTTTATTGATGAACGCTGCAGAGTCCACGATCCAGGACTTTACGAAGCAAACCCGCATTGGTCTGCAGTACGCCTTTGAGGAACATAAGACGATGAACTGCAAAATGGATCTTCAAGCACCTCTGATTATTGTTCCTGTCAATCCAGGCAGCTGGTCGTCTCCGGTTGCTGTTCTGGATGCAGGTCATATCAGCATAGTCAGTGACCTTGTAGGAAAAGACCAAATCAACCAGATCAAGTCGGAGAACAAGGACAACTACACTGACGAGGATTGGGAGAGAATGAATTCATTTTTGTACGACAAGTTCAACCTGATGCTTCAGGATGCACAAATTTTGATTGGGTCGAACATCAAATCGACAATTGAGCAGCTGCATCAGAATGGAGATAAGCCGGCGCTGATTTTGGAGGAGTTCAGCATGAAATTCCTGGTCGAACTCTCGATTATTCCTACCTACTACAATCTTCCTAGAATTCGTGTTGGTGGAGACGTCCCTCAGTTCCGTGCCATGATGAGTGATTTCCAGTACAAGGTGTTTATGGAGCTCATTGATACTGCGATTCCTAACTTCGATATCGAAGATGAATCTCAGGACGAGGCTCAGACGGACCGTTTCAAGTCTCTGATCACTGACCCTACAGTGGCTGGGTCGCTAGAGGAAATAGACAGCGGGTCTAAATCGCCAACGCCGGAAGCTGCATCTGTGACCTCTAAAACCACGCAAAGCGCTAGTGAGCTTGCCAGTCGTCAACATCAGATAGAGTTCAATTTCAACATGGATCTGATTTTCCTGTCGCTGAATCGGTGCTCCAACAGCGAAACGCTCGAATCGGACAGATTGGTGGATCTGGTGGGAGAAAAGCTGAGCTTGCGATTTTTCAAGACCGCTCTCGATATGCACATGCATGTTTTGCTAGAAGACATGACTGTAGAAGATCATATTGAACATTCCGAGTCCGAAGAATTCAAAGCTCTGGTGTCCTCGAAGATAAATAAGGACACCAGAGATAAACATAATCTGTTTGAAGTGCAGTACTCGCGAACCCAGCGCATGGTGGCATTCAAGGGTGAAATGATCGAGGTGTTTGATCAAAAAGTTGATTTGAATATTGCTGATTTCAAAGTCGTGGTCACAAGAAAGTCGATGCTGACTTTGCTCAATTTCGTGCTCAACACATTCACTAATCCCAACGCCCCAGAGATCCCAGCCGACAAACTACGGCACAATAATGAAAATGAGGTTGCCACTGCCCCGCAGCATATCGATGTTCAAATTGCATTGCAGAGCATCATTTTGGTGCTCAATGACGACGGAATCAAACTTGCAACCATGACCCTTCAACATGCTGACATAGGGTGTTTCTTGCTTCCAGAAAAAATGAAAATTAGTGCAAAGATTGGTGGCTTGTCATTGTTCGATGAAGTGAACGAGGGCGCTTCTGTCGCATCTCCTCTCCGCCAGCTCATTACAATTCGCGGAGACGAACTGGCAGAGCTCTACTATGAGACTTTTGATGCCACCACAAATGAGAAGGCGTATAATTCAGAGGTGTCATTAAAGACCGGATCTGTGGTGGTGATGTTTGTCGAAGAGCCGTTCACCAAGATTTTCACGTATCTCAATCAGTTCCAGAAGATGAAGTACATTTATGATCGTGCAAGGGAGACCGCTCTGAACCAGGCAAACAACATTGAGGACGCCAATTTGATGAAATTCAACGTCCTCGTTCGGGCACCCATATTGGTGTTCCCCAAAGTGGTGGATCCTGAGAAAGGCATCTACGATAACATCACGGCGAATCTGGGAGAAATATATGCAATCAACCAGTTTGTGGAGAAAGAAGGATCTATGTTAAACATGATTTCTGCAGGCCTTCGTAACACCAAGGTGACTTCGTCTTTTTCGATAGACAAAGAGAAGCAAAATCTGGAGATAATCGATGATTTGGATGTGGGGTTCGAGGTTAATTACTGTGACAACCTCAAGCTCGATCGTCCTGCAATGATCATCACAGGAGGTGTGACCGGGAAGGAAATGAAGCTGACAGAAGTTCAAGCCCAGTATCTTCTGCGGATTTTGAACCAGATCCCAAGAGTTTTCCAAGGCGGTGTCGACCAATCCATCGAGGAGATAGAAACTGCAGCCACGCAGGTTAACAATCTCGCCCCTACGCTGGACACAAAATCTGGCGTGACGAAGAGACCTGACGAATCGTCTGATGTTTCGCCAGAAAAGGTCACGTTCGATGTGGACTTCAACATTCCTATTTTGGCTTTGACTTTGTATAATAGGACCTCCACCTCACATGATATCACTGGAAAGGCTTTGTCGCGGTTTTCCCTCAACGATTTAGGTATCAAGATGGAAATGCGTCATAATGGTAATTTCAAGTCTGATCTACACATCAAATCGTTTGTGATAGAGGACGTTCGTGAGCATAATGAAAACAAATTCACCAACATAATTCCGCCAATTTCGCCTACAGACTACCAATTTATGGCTTCTGTCACGTCTGAGCTAAAGGATGGTCAAAAAGTGATGAACATAAATCTAGCTATTGATAACCCGAAAGTGATACTAGCTTTGGATTATCTGTTCTCTTTGAAAGAGTTTGCAGACTATGCTCTTGATAGCGAAGAGCCTAAACTTTTCCAGCTGGAAGAGGATGAAGACTCTGCTGATGACGAAGACTCGGCAAGTGAGCCTGCTCCCTCACGTCACAAGGAGAACGACTCGCCTGAATCAGAGATGACGGTGCAGTACTCTGTCAACATAGTGGATCCGTCGATTATTTTGCTTGCTAATCCACAAAACGAGGATTCAGAAGCCATAGTGTTGAAAGTGAGCCAGTTTTTGGTGACGAGTCAAAACATCCTGAACGTCAATGCTATAGGGGCCGGCATGTTCTTATGCAAGATGGATGCGTATGAGACTAGTCGGTTGCGCATAGTGGATGATTTTTCGGCCAGTTTCAATCTGGATTCACGCGGGTCCACTGGAACTCAATTCCTCAGCCTGATTGATATGACTGTTGATCCCTTGATGATGAGAATTTCCCTGAGAGACATCCGTCTAGCGCTGGAAATTATCAACAAGGCGTCCTCGATGTACAGCAAAATTCAGGAAGCAGCAAAGGTCGGCGAGGACACACCACCTCCTTCTACTACATACGTGACGTTTCCGGACGAGCTGGGAAAGAAATTCAGCAAGTATGCCCCTTCGATATTGTCCTCTGTGTCTCGGAGCACCCGTCAAACTGATGGGACTGACGAGCTGGTGGTGATTGTCAAAGACGAAAAAATGACCCTGAATGTTTCAGGAATGAGATTGGTGATCATTGGTGATGTTCACGAGCTTCCTGTTTTAGACATGGAGGTGAAGCCTTTCCAACTTGTGGCCAAAAACTGGTCTACCGATCTTGAAGCCGACACAAGCATCAAGTCGCTGGTGAACATTTTCAACTACTCGACCTCTGCGTGGGAACCGTTACTTGAGCCTTGGTCTTTCAGCGTCCACATATCGAAGGTGACCGAACCGTCGCCTTCATTTACCGTTGACGTTGCGTCTCGCGAATCTGCTGAGATAACGGTGACGTCGCGGAGCATTGCTTTGCTATCCCATGTGAGTGCGCTCATCACTGAAGATACAGAATTTAAACCTCGAGGAGAAGATGCTCCGTACCGGATAATAAACGAGACTGGCTACGACTTGCAAATATGGATTGATGACGGTAATCCGAGCTTGCAGGACCGTCGTCAGCTCACGGTACTCAAAGATAATGCCACAGTGCCGTGGTCCTTTGAAGACTGGCGAAAGGTTAGAGAGACGTTGCATGTGGATGCAGAATCCAACTTTATCGGCGTGGAGATTATGGAGTCTCCGTATGCTCCCGTCCGTCGGGTCTCGCTCCGCAGCGAAGGCGAGGAAGTGTTCATGCTTAGTCCGCCACTGGAAGCCGGGTACCACAACAGAATTGCATGCGAAGTTGTTCTAGGAGAGGACAAGGTAAAGAAAGTGTTTTTGAAATCAACACTTACGATCCAAAATTTCACACAGACGCCAATCCATGTAGCCTCTTTGAAGAAGAACCCAGAATCCAGCCGAGTGGAAGAAGAGTTGATCATTCCTGCTGGCGACCGACACGCAATTCCTGTGCGATACGTGTATGAAGGAAAAATTGCCATTCGTCCACAAGTACACGAACAATCCTTTGGATGGTCCTCATCGAAGATTATGGGCAGTGATACGCTGATAGATTTTGATTGGCGTGGAATCATGAAAAACGACATGGTCCTAGAGTGTCCGCAGGAAGAAGACGGTGTGGCCAAAAAGTACTTCTTCCGTGCTCATGCCACATACAATGAGAAAGAGGTGTTGACTCAGATTTATCCCCATATGACGATAAATATTACGCCACCGCTGGAGATTGAAAACCTTTTACCTTTTGATATTAACTGGAAAGTGTTCCAAAAAGGGTTCAAGACATGGACTGGCGGGTTGAAGAAAGGAGCAACGAAGTCGATTCACGTGGTGGACATGAATGCGATCTTGATGCTTCATATCAAGCCGCTGCACTCCAAGTACCGTGAGTCTGAGGCTGGATTCATCAACATCCCTGATAAGTCGCGTATTCCACTGAGCAAAAGACTGACCCTCAAAAGTGAGGACGGTCAGCGTTTACATCTGGGACTGAACTACGTGAATAATGGCCGGTCTGGACTCAAAATACTAATCTACTCGCCCTATCTGGTTCTCAATAGAACAGGCAAGGATATCAGTCTGAGCGATCGCTTCAACAAGATGATCTGCGAGGCTCATTCACCTGATAACCCGGAGCAGACTGTTCCTGGTCTCTTTTCCTTCGACTATGATGGAACTGACACACAGCGCTTTATGGGTGGCAACCTAGAGGAGAATCGTGCCGTGCTGCGTGTGGGTGATTCCCAACCAAGTCCAAATATCAGTATTGACAAGATAGGACAATCTTTCGAGGTCAAGGTCCCCTTGAAAGATAAAGAACTCGAAAACGACGTTGGCATCCACATCACCGAGGGTGAGGGAATATACAGCCTGACTAAGGTTATAAGTGTTGTTCCAAGATATGTCATTCGCAACAATCTTGCTGAAGCCATACAGGTGTCCAAGGTCGGTGCTTCGGGTGTCCTCCACATAGAACCTGGTGAATTCAGCCCGCTATACGAGATGCCTCGCAGCTCATCTAAACAGCTCCAGATCGGATTTTCGGGAAGTAAGGCTGCGTTTTCTGCTCCATTTGGAATCAATGACATTGGCGAAGTTTTCATCAGAGTTCAGAAGCTGAACGAGAACGCGCATAAGCTAGTTCGCGTGGTTATTAGTACTGAGGCTGCAGCAATATTTGTTGATATATTGGACGCCAAGGATATGTGGCCATACTCGATCCGCAATTTCAGCGACTACGAATTCTTCATCTACCAATCGGATCCAAACATCAACGAAGAAGGCCGGCGTGTGTCTCAAGTTCCGTTCAAGCCAATCTTCTACCGTATCCCACCGAAAAGCGCGATGCCATACGCATGGGATTATCCTGCTGCTCAGTACAAAGAACTCGTTCTTCGAAGTGGGTCCCGAGAGCGCTATGTGCATCTAGCCGAAATTGGAACTTTGATGCCGATGAAGATAGGCAAAGGTGCTGACAACTCGACGAAAATTGTCGACCTGAACGTGGTGGCTGATGGAACGATCCAATCGCTTATTATCTCTAACTATGACCCGAAGACCAGTCTCTACCAGCTGAAGCACAATACATCATCGCAATCGGTGGTTGGAAGCTCTGCCAACACGGACAAGTTCGAGACAATCGAGAAAGACGAGAACTATTTCACCAAGGTTCTGGTCCGGTTCGAAGGTCTTGGAGTTTCTTTGATAAACACCAAACACCAGGAACTCTGCTACACCACCGTCAGAGGTATGGAGCTGCATTACAATGAGTCGGACATCTACCAAAACTTCAGTCTAAAACTGAAGTGGATCCAGGTGGACAACCAGCTTTATCCAAGCATCTACCCAATAATCGTTTATCCTACGGTTGTGCCGAAGTCGACCTCTGAGATGAACGACCATCCAGCGTTTTCCATGGCTATTTCGCGGTTGAAAGACGAAACACATGGTGTGAATTATATCAAATATGCGACGACGCTGCTTCAGGAGATGTCTGTGGAGGTCGACGAAGATTTCCTGTTTGCTCTGCTCGACTTTTCAAAGTTTCCGGGAGCCGCTTGGAACAAAGACGTTCGTAATGTTCTCTGGGACGAGAACTTGCAGATCCCTGAACCTCCCACTGTTCGTACCGGCAACGACTTATACTTCGAGGCACTCCATCTGCAACCGTTGCAATTCAATCTATCATTTGTTCGTACCGAGCGCGTGAACACACAGGACACTGCGGAGGCACAGAACGCGCTTGCTGTCGTCTTCAACATCCTCACCATGGCAATCGGAAACATCAACGACGCGCCCGTCAGACTGGGCTCCTTGTTTCTGGAGAACATCCGTACACCGCTTCCGTACCTGATCCAGAACATCAGCGAGCATTATCAACAAGCGTTCCTGTACCAGGTTTACAAGGTTTTGGGATCGGCCGATGTGCTGGGAAACCCTGTTGGGCTGTTTAACAACATCAGCTCGGGAGTGATGGACATTTTCTACGAGCCGTATCAGGGTTTCATCATGACAGACAGGCCGCAGGAGCTCGGTATCGGGTTGGCCAAGGGTGGCTTAAGTTTTGTGAAAAAGTCCATTTTTGGGTTCTCAGACAGCTTTGCTCGTTTCACGGGCTCCATGGCCAAAGGCTTGACGGCTGCGACGATGGACAAAAATTTCCAAGAGCGCAGAAGACTCATGAGACAGCGGAATAAGCCTAAACATCCGATTTACGGAATAACGTCTGGCGCCACGTCTCTCGTGGAAGGGATATCCAGTGGGCTAACGGGGATTGCTACGGCGCCAATTGAGGGCGCCAACCAGGAGGGAACGTCTGGCTTTTTCAAGGGTCTGGGTAAGGGCCTGATCGGACTGCCAACCAAGACGGCGACAGGCTTGTTTGATTTCGCCAACAACATCAGCGAGGGCATACGGAACACGGCCACTGCCTTTGACGGCGAGGGCCTGGACAAGGTGCGACTCCCTCGGTTCATCAACCACGACGGAACTCTCACCCCATTCAGCGAAAGAGAATCCCAGGGCCAATTCTGGCTCAAGAGCTGTGAGGGAGGAAAATACTTTGACGACAGGTACCTGGCCCACGTGATTCTTCCTGGCCAGGAGCACTGTGTGATTGTCAGCATGAAGCGGATCATAATAGTGTCGATCGTGAAAATGGCTGTGGAATGGGAGATCCTGTACGATCAGATAGGAAGCATCACTCTGGAGAACTCTGGTATCCGTATCAAGCAGAAGCGCTCCTTTGGTGTCGAGCGTTTCATCCCTATCCCGGATCCGGCAGACAAGAAGTTCCTGTACAGCAAGATCGCTGTTGCGGTCCAGGAGTTCAATAAGAGATGTATTGTTGCTCTATAAGAATTTACATGATATTAGTCCCGTACGTTTTTTCAGGCTGCTTGCAAACTTTGCGGCTTTCTCGGCACCAAAGCCCTCTAGCTTAGCCTCTGTGCACTCTACGGCTCCGTCCCTCGTGGCGATCACCAGCTTGTCGTCCGAAAGACGAAAGTGCCCTGGTTGTGTAGGCTCTAGTGTGGTGGAGGCAGATTTCAAGTTTGGCAAGTAAACGCGCTTAATTACAGGCTGTTTCTTCTTGGTCGTGGCTTTTATATTTGCGTAGAGCGGCCCCAGCGTATTCTGGCGTCGTATAATATGAGCGGTGGTGTAGTTGGACCAGTCGATAAGTTTATCTGAGGGTTTAATTTTTGCGGCGTACGAGAAGGTCTCTGTCGGAGCAAGGTACGAATGGCGGCTGGGGTCATACAGCTGCCTGTCAAAGACGTCTCTGAGCAGATCTCCCCCCTCCGTGGCCAACTTGTGGGATAAAGTGCTGATTGTCTCGTTTTCTTGAATTTCGTATTTCTTCTGGACAAGTATGTTCCCGCGGTCGAATTTCTCCTTGTCAAGTGTCTGTATGGAGACCCCTGTGTATTTCTGGTGGCTTAGTAAAGCGCGTTGCAAGGGAGCTGGTCCCGAGAGCGACGGAAGCAAGGAAGGATGAACATTCAGGCCTGGGTACCTGAGTGTGTCGAGAAACGATGCCGGTATGAGCAGTCCATAGGACACGGCCACGCAAATGTCAAACTTCCCGTCGAGTTTGGAGAAGTCTGTGGAGGAGTCTGCGCGCAGTAAGGGGAGCTGGCTGTCTTGAGCATACGACACGATCGGCGGCTCCTTGTAGCTTTTAAGGCCGCGTCCACTTAGCTTGGCGTTTCTGGCGACGACAGTAATGGCGTCGGCATATTTGGGAAGCAATCGCGACAGACAGTTGATGGAAAAAAGGTCTGAGCCAAAATACGCTATCTTGAGCATTCTATTTTTCAGGAGCGAAAATAACTTTTTTTAGAAAACACCAACTCCATCAACACGTTATGGCTCCTCCTGCCTGGGTAATTGTGACGTGTGCATCGGTAGCAAGCTTGAATTGCGGGACTCTGTATTTTTTCGGGGCATTTTCGCCGCAGGTTGCTTCGCAATTACGCTACACGGCAGCCCAAACTTCGAGGATCGCGATAGCCGGGCAGTCGGCGACGATCTTGGCGGGGCCGCCATTTGGACACGTTATAGATGCGTTCGGATATACTATTCCGGCCGTGGTTGGTGCCGTTTTCATCTGGCTGGGCTACCTACTCTTCTACAACCAATATTCTGGGGCCGTATCAAATTTACCTTATAGCTGTTTTTTATTTGCACTGATCGGAACAGGAAGCACGGGCCTCAACTCTGTCTGTGTCAAATGCAGCATGCTCGTGTGGCCGAATCGCCGCGGATTGGCCGTGGCCCTGCCGCTTGCCTGCTACGGTGCTAGTGGCATCGTGTTTTCTGGGCTTGGTAGCTGGTTTACCCCTGGAGACACAGCCGAGTTTTTGAAAATGGTGTCGCGGGTCACATTTCTCATCGGTCTCTTCACCACGCCGTGGCTGTGCTCGTACGACTGGTCCAAGCCACGCGCGGGCCCAGTGGCCATCGAAATGCAGACGCTGGCGTCTCCAGGGCCGGCTGCCGGACCCGTGCCGCGCCACATAGAACAGCGACACGCGATCAGGAGCGCAGAGTTCTGGCTTGTGACCAGCGTGCTCGGGATCCTCGCCGGCGTCGGCCAGATGTTCATCTACGGCCTGGGCGTGATTGTGTGTTCGCTCTACGCAACGCCGTCGGCGACGCAACAGTCCTGGGCCGACTACGATGTGGCGGTGCAGGAACACCAGCACACACAGGTTAGTTTATTGTCGCTGTGTTCGACTGCGGGTCGTCTGTTGGGCGGCTTGGTAGCAGATGAGTTCCACACGCGCGTCCGCCGGTCGCGCACGTACCTGTTGCTCATCCCTGCGCTATTGATAGGGGCCGTACAGATCGGCGGGCTGGTGTGCAAAAAATTGCACAGCCTCTCTTTTTTGTCTGTGGGGTTGGGTCTGGGGTACGGGTCGTTGTACACGCTAACACCGCTCGTAGTGAGCGATCTGTGGGGAATGACAAGCTTCAGTACCAACTGGGGACTGTGCAATATGACTCCGGTGGTCACCAACATTGTTCTGAGCACGCTATTTGCCCGCAACTATGACATGCACGCCGAAAAGCTGGAGATATCCGGGGAAACACGAATGCTGTGCACGGCAGGCTACATGTGCTACAACCGTGTGTTTGTGCTAACGCTAGCTCTTGCGGTCACAGCGTGTGCATTTTTATGGGTGCTGGTGAGCCGACAAACGCGATATGCTCCGCTGCAAAAAGAGGAGACGGAATAAATATTTTAATTTTTTTCCCAAGTTTGTACCTGCTGAACATAATGAGCTCGTCTTCGGCGTGGAAATTCGCACACCAGATCTTCAACAAACAGAACCTCAAGTACGTGTTCACCACGCACTTCTGGGGGCCGGTGTCGAACTTTGGCCTTCCAATCGCTGCCATCATGGACATCAGAAACAAGTCGCCTGAAGTCATCAGTGGACCAATGACCGGGTCGTTGATTGTTTACTCGCTGGTTTTTATGCGCTACGCCCTTGCCGTCAGACCGGCCAACTACCTGCTTTTTGGCTGTCATATGCTCAACGAGGTTGCTCAGCTGGGCCAGGGCTATCGGTACTTGCAATACCACTACGGCAACAAGCAGCAAAAATAGGCCTTCAGTTTATACACTCCTAATAAATAACATTCCTAGTCGAACAGTCCCTTCACGACAGTGGTCTGCGTGGGGCCCAACTGGTTGGGGTCAAATGGCGGCTCGTCTGGCTCGTCTGCGCGCACCGACGGACTCCGAGGACGGTCCTCAACGGGTGTCGCGTTTGTTTGGTTATCCCAGATTATTTGCGCTGAGCTCTTGTCGTCCACCGGATCAGGCTGCTGGACAGAAACGCTCGGTTGCGATGTCTCGGGCACGAAAAGCGAGTCGGTCGGGCGTAGCTGCTTGGTCGACTCGGTGAACTGTGCCGAGTCTACAGGCTCGCCGTCGCTGATCATAGTGAGTGTGATCGCGCAAATCTCGCGACGGTCCTTCTCCCCCCTTGCGATCTGGCGCTCAAACACAATCGGAGAGCCCTCGTAGCTGAACATGACACGACAATCACCGCCTTCTGCGCCCGCAAGCTGCACGAACGTCCGGAAATCGCGTAGTCGGAATGCTATCGAGTGCTTCACGTCGCCTGCCACTGTGTTCTCATCGACAAGGTCGTCCAAACTTAGTTGCATCGAGAGACTCATGGGTTGCGCAGCCAAAGAGGCGTTTTTCTGGCTCATCACCTCCTGACGGTTGTATCCGTGTAGTAGCATTTTGCGTGCACCAGGGTATATATCGATCTTGAAGTCTTCCAACCCATGGCCGAACATACTGAGGAACTTCTTCAGAATGCGGATCTCCATCACCAGATGATGTACACGGTCTTCCTGGTCCTGCTTGCGGACCAGACGAGTATACACCCTGCTGATTTTAAGGTCGTCTGACGAAAACCCGGGTCGGAACACCAGCGAGTAGTTCTTGGTCACCCCGTTGGTACGCGTCGATTCCACAAATAGCTTATTGCTAAAGATTTGCGTCGAATCGGCCAGATTCTCGTGGATCAATAACAGTTTTAAAGATTCTGTGCTTTCGCAGTCTCTGAAGCAAATGTTCATGGTCTTGCTGTTGATCAGAAAACTGAAGGTGCGCACATTATCTGTGACGGGCAAATCACCGTCGAGAGTAAGCGATTGGAAGAAATCCTGACAAAATCGACATGTTAGAGAGCTGGTCTTGTTCAAATTAACGGCGGTCATCAGCACCTCATATCCGTCACCAACCTCGCACACCGTGAACTTGATGGTGTCGGAAATTGTAGACAACGCGTAAACAGAACGAGTCCATATTACAGCCTCTGAAAACAACGCCTCTAGTCTAAACGGCATACAATATTTTTTTATAAAGTACAAAACAATTTCCCACTAATTATTTAGTCGAAAGTCTTCTTTTTACCCTTGAAGGCGACAGGGACGGAGTTGGCCCCGCTTCCGCTGGAGCGTTCTCTGCCAAATCCACCACGGGCGCCTCCACGAGAACCGCCAAATCCGCCACGGCCTCCACGAGGAGTAGGAGTACCTCCACGAGAGCCCCCGTTAGGGTCTCTTGGGGCACTGAAGTCGAGACGGATCGGTCTGCCGGCAATGTACTCGCCGTTGAGGGCCTCCAAAGCGGTCTTGGCCTCATCAACAGAACTAAATTGGACGTATCCAAAACCCTTTGGTTGCTCGGAGTCTGGGTGGGTAGGGATTCTAATGCCCAAAACAGTTCCGTGCTGGTCGAAGTATTCCTTCAAAGTGTCTCTATCGGCCTGGAAAGAAAGGTTTCCAATGAACAAGGTGTCCGAAGGTTGCGATGGGGTGTCGCCGTACTTCTTGGCTCTGTCCTGGAATTTCTGGTTTTGAGAAGGAGTCTGAGGCTTTGAGGTAGACATGTCGAGATTAATTGGTCTGCCCTCGATTTCCTTGCCCTGGAACTCCTCCAATGCTTTCTGTGCTTGTTCTTTGGATTCGAAGTCGACATAACCGTATCCTCTGGAACGGCCAGTCTCACGCTCGGTCATCACTCTGGCAGCCAGGACTCCGTCGGCAGACTGGAACTCCTGCAAAAGTCTTTGGTCATCGACTGCCCATGCGAGTCTCCCAACGAACAGAGTGGCCATCTCCTTTGGCTTCTTGGACGGGGTCTCTGGTTCTTCCTCAGCCTTTCTCTTACCAGCCGGAGCGTCAGAAGAAGACTCAGATTTCTCGCTATCGCTGTCACTGTCACTGTCACTGTCGCTGTCGGAACTGTCGCTGTCGGAACTGTCGCTGTCAGAGCTGTCCTTCTTGTCGCTCTTCTTCTCTTCCTTCTTTTCGTCCTCTGAGTCTGAAGAGTCGGAGGAGTCAGACGATTCTGAATCAGACGAGTCAGAACTGTCAGAATCAGACGAGTCCGAAGAATCAGAACTGTCAGAACTCTCTTCCTTCTTTTCTTCCTTCTTTGGTTCCTTCGTCTCCTTCTTTTCCTCCTTCACTTGCTCCTCAGTCTCAGAGTCGGAGCTGTCAGAGTCGCTGTCGGAACTAGAATCGCTGGAATCGCTAGAATCGCTAGAATCACTAGAGTCGCTCGAATCGCTGGAATCACTAGAGTCGTCGGAGTCGTCAGAGCTTGAATCGCTAGAATCGCTGGATTCGCTTTCACTCTCAGAACTAGACTCACTCTCGCTCTCCTCCTTCTTACTCTTACCCTTCTTCTTCACATCCTTAACCTCCTTCTTTGGAGAGGCCTTCACGGCCTTCTCTTCCTTCTTCCCCTTCTTCACTTCCTTGGCTGGCTTGACAGCCTTCTTAACGTCTCCTTTACCCATACTGATAAATTTTTTTTCTTGAGTAAAAAATTTATTTAAAATTTTTTCACCCTCCTTATCAGGAATCCAAAATGAACGCCTTGGTACTGCCGGGACAACCAATTGTTCCTGCCAAAACTGCTGATCACACTTACACGCCCGGTCCTAATACAACCCTCGTGGAGAAATCGGTTGATGGTACTCTCGTTCCCTGTATCGTGGCCACGACTTTGGGCAAAGTCCACATAAATACCCAGGACAGCATATCCACAGTTTCTGTGCAATCAAACGGAGGAAAAATCGCTAATTTCACGCCATCCGAGAACGACATAGTCATTGCAAAAGTGACCAAAATCACCAGCTCGAAAGCCCACCTCGATGTCTTGCATGTGCAGGATGAAAACGTCCACTTATCGAATCTGCTTCTGAACGATTTTGGTGAGAATTTCAAAGCAGTTATCCGCTCCACAGACATACGCTCCACAGAGAGAGATAAGGTGAAGGTCGAAGACTGCTTCAGACCTGGAGATGTCGTCAAGGCGCTGGTTATCTCATTAGGCGACGGTATCAATTATTATTTATCCACTGCAAGGAATGACCTAGGCGTGATACATGCCCGGTCCAGGACGGGAAAACTACTGTACCCACTGGACTGGGAAACGATGGTGGTGCCGGAGACGGGCGAACTTGAGCCGCGCAAATGCGCCAATATTAATCAATAACGCTAGTCATTCGAATATATCTAACGAATTTAGTCTTTAGAACAGTCACGTCCAAAAATAGCGACCTTTATCCAGTCACTGATCACCAGAAGCTTGCTTCTGACGCCCAAGATCATGGACACATAGGCCGTTCTCCAGAAGAAGAAGGTCAAGCTTCCTCCAAGAGCGACAGTGGACCAAGAGCCCCAAGTCAAGTCCGCAATGGCTCTCTCAGAACCGACGTAGGCAAGAGCACCCTGGTGCTTGTACTTGAAAGGCTTGAGGCCGTTTCTGTGCCTCTCGAGACGCTTCTGGTACTTCTGTCTCGAAGCATCGTCTTTTTCCAAGCTGGAAAGGTACTCAAGATCGTCTATCTTTGCCAACTTGTTGAAGTGATCAGCCAGGAATTCACCCTGTTGGTGCGCAACCTGGGCAGTAGGTGGATTAGTAGTAAAGGTACAGTCTCCAAGAGCATAGATGTGGTCGTCGCCATCGAGCTTCATGAACTCGTTCACTAGCAGTCCTCTTCTTGCTGTCTTCTGCTCCGTGATTTTGTCAGCAAGAGAACGAGTGAGCTCTCTCTGCGCGTTACCTCCAGCCCAGACCAGAGTGCCGTATGGGATCACAACATCCTCAGTAGAGCCATCTGGCTTCTTGGCAGACGCATAGACATTCTTAGCGTCGACCTTCTTCACCATGGTGTTGGTCTTGAGATCAACTTCCTGTGTCTTGAAAACCTCCTTGGTGTACTCAATCAGTTTTGGGTGGAACATGTTCAGCACATTTGGCAGAGCCTCCACAAGCACAACCTTCATTTCCTTCTCGATACCAGGGATGAACTTGTGCAAATCTTGGTCAATGTAATCTTTCACTTCAGCAGCCAGCTCGACACCGGTAGGGCCTCCTCCGCAAACAACAAACGTCAAAAGACGTTTGCGCTCCTCGGAGTTCTCCGGCAGCAGTCTAGAAGCCTCAATGGCATTGAAGAGTTTCTGTCTCACGGCAGTAGCGTCTTGGGCCTCTTTCAAGAACGAGGCGTACTCGGGAATTCCTGGAATGCCAAAAGTGTTGACTTTTGCACCCACGGCGTAGATCAAATAGTCGTAGTTCAAGGTGTTCTCGATATGCTCATTGTTATTCACAAAAGCCTCTCCAAACTTGAAATTCATGTTCTTGTGAACTATCTTGATCGTACGGTTGACAGGATCAATATCGGTAGCGGCTGCCTCAAGATAAGTAACCTCGCCCGGAGTTTGACGGGCAATAGTCCGCACAGGGTCGCAAATCGAGTTTGATCCAACAGTGGAGGTAGGCACAGAAGGCAAGAGTGGGGTGAACAAGAAGTAGTTACGTGGGGAAACAATGGTCACGTTGTACTGAGTGGTATCCAGCTTATGCAAAAAAGAGATTGCTCCCCAGCCGGAACCGAGAATCACAACGTTCTTCTTTTTGTTTCCGTTTTCCTTCAGTACAGACTGTGGCTGCTGGACGCCTGGATTAATCTCCTTGTAGACGGAGTATGTCAGGTAGGCGGTCTCGGCCAAAGCTGCGGCAATAAGACCGTAAAATGTGTAGGATAAAAATCCAGCCTTCTTTGGCTTAGGTTTCAGAACAGGCTCTGACGGCTTGACTGTCTGTAGGAGTCTTGATGACTGTCCAAACAAACGTCTTTGGCCGAACCGTCTGCCCATTGACGCTAGTTGCCGTTGCATTATTTGGGTTTCAGAATAAAATATTGCCGACAAACAAACGAATTCTTATACCAAAGCTGGAGAGGTCGTGTGAAAAAAATAATTTAAACGGGGTCTAATTATTAGCAAATCACGTAGTCCCACCGGTATCGGTCCACAGTCATCCTCACCCTGTGTATGATCAGTACTCCGTAAATTCCTCGTAGTAAAATCTCGGTAATACCCATTAGCCCGTGGCACCCTGTGTTGGTGTTCCCCGCTCGACACCCCGTCAACCCCACCGTCGACCCGTTCAAGTCATTCTGGCTTCCGGTTACGCTGGCGGGGACTTTTTTACGTGACCTCTTGCGAAACACCTCTACACCGGAAATGATGGGGATCAAAGTTATCCCATTTATGCCATCAGTTTCCGACATTTCAAGAATATCGGCCGTCCATGAGTTATGAACATGCACATTCGTTCGGCAACATGCTGTTTGCGAGGAGAAAAGTTCATGGTTGCAGGACCTTATTCGTATCTAGAAGCTAGCTAGATATCATTTAATGCGAGATCGGGCTCCACGGAATCACAGTTCTTTGAAAGGACTCACACTACGGTATGAAAGTTCCCGAGCCTGTCTTCTGTACAATTTGAATCTGCAGCCCTGGCTTGATTTGGGCATCTAAATTACGTTATGAGCAGTGAATCGCAGCTCGCTGCTGGATGATTAGACTCATACGACAACCGGGTCCAAAGTACGCGATATGCCGAGGTACAATGGTAGATTTGGTAGGTCACTGCCAAACTCTAACTGGTTTCACAAACCTCTCGTGGATTGTGTCCTTGCTACATGATTTAGGAAGCTGCGAGAAATCATACATCTACCGAGCTGTATCGAGATCAGTCAAGCTCGAGAAGATGAAATTAGCACGGTTATTTTTAGTGTCGCCGCGTGTGAATTTAGGACTTTGTACGTGGTGAGAATAAAAAACTGTACAATGCAACGGCTCAAAACCATGATCAAGGCATTCAAATGCTTCTGTATAAACGTTCTCTGGTGAAACATGCATGTGCAAGCCAACCGTATCACTTTCACCCCTGTCAAATAGAGGGCCTTTGGCTACTATGGTGGGCTGGAGCCCCTAGTTCCCGATAAGATTAAATTTTTCGAGGCGTCTGTGCGGCAGAAATAGCAACATCTGGTATACAATTGTTTCAAGGTCTGGTACTGGGCGTCGCGACAGGGCAATACGACGAATTTACGGGCATGACAGCTGCATCAACAGCATAACATCGAAGCTTCCAGCGAACAAAGAGGTGGTCATTAAGTCGAGGCCTAAAAATAGATTGGTTTTCAATAGACAAGATGAAATTAACGGTGCCTTTCGATGGACAAGATGCTATTTATTGTGTCAGGGAAGAACAATGTGCTCTCTAATTGTAGAATGAATTTTACAGAAAGGTACAATGGGGACGAAACATTCAGAAAAGAAATGAAGTACTTCCCAAAAAGTGGGCATCTAGGCCCAAAACGGTCGATAGGTGTCTATTTTTTCCTCATGCAGCAACATGTAAACACTTGCACTTGTTTCCCAGTCTGTCTATAATACTCGTATTTCTTTTTTCTATTGATGCTTACAATAAGGCCTGGCACATTGATCTGCACCCTCAGACAGCATCCTTCTGGAAAGAGAGACCTAATTTCATCGTATAAATAGGACCGGATTCTCGGTAGAGTTTGTCATTCCCCTTAATTGCCTACCACAATGGACGCTGAACAACAATTGGGCTACTCGCCAGCTCTCAAGACCTCCAAGTTCGGTCTTTCTAACACTTTGAAGAACCACCTGGTTGCTGCTTCCGGTGAGTTCATTGGTACCTTCATTTTCTTGTGGGTTGCCTACATGATTGCCCAAATTGCCAACCAAGACGAGTTCTACTCCTCTGAAGGTTCCAACCCAGCCAAGTTGATCATGATCTCCTTTGGTTTCGGTTTCGGTGTCATGGTTGCTATTTTCCTCACCTGCAGAGTTTCCGGAGGTAACTTGAACCCTGCTGTCACTCTTTCGCTGGTTCTTGCTAGAGCCATCTCCCCAGTCCGTGGTATCATCATGATGCTCTCGCAAATGGTTGCTGGTATGGCTGCTGCTGGTGCCGCTTCTGCCATGACTCCAGGTCCGGTTGCTTTCGCCAACGGACTTGGTGGTGGATGTTCCAAGAGTAGAGGTCTTTTCATCGAGATGTTCGGTACTGCCTTGCTGTGTATCACGGTCTTGATGACCGCTGTTGAGCAGTCCAACCTTTCTGACTACGCTCCAGTGTGCATTGGTCTTTCGCTTTTCTTGGGTCACTTGATCTGTGTGTACTACACCGGTGCCGGATTGAACCCAGCTAGAACCTTTGGTCCATGTATTGCATCCAGATCTTTCCCTGTGTACCACTGGATCTACTGGGTGGGACCTATTCTTGGTTCCGTTCTCGCCTTCTCTATCTGGCAATTCTGGAAAGTGCTCGACTACGAGACCTGTGTTGCTGAGGAGGAAGATTAGATAACCTGATAATAATTTAATGATAATTAAAATCTCACGAAAAAATTACAACGCGTAAATAACATGGTGCGGAGATCTGCCAGACTGAGAGAAAACGAGGCCTCACAGGCCGCCCCTGCGGCAAAGCGTCAGAAACCAAGTGCAGAGACAGTCAAACAAAAGGAAGAGTCGCCAAGGGAGAGAAAGAATAAGGAAGACAAGGAAGACAAGACAGAGACTTCTACTTCGCTGCAGGAGGGTGACCTGCTCCCTGAAGACCTCGTGCTGGAAAACCAAGACGGTGAGCAGGTCAATCTGCTGCAGTATGCAAAGAAGGCCGGCCTACTTGTTGTTTTCTTGTATCCGAGAGCCTCGACCCCCGGCTGCACGCGTCAGGCGGTCGGATTTCGCGACAAGGCACAGGAATTGGAGAAGCTTGGTGCTACAGTTGTTGGATTGAGCACGGACTCGGCCAAGGCGCAGACTACGTTCAAAACCAAGCAAAAATTATCGTACGATCTGTGGTGCGACCCCTCGAGGAAGCTAATTGGGCTGTTGGGTGCGAAAAAACACCCCAGTGGAACAATCCGCTCGGACTTTATTTTCCAGGATGGGGTGCTCAAAGTCAAACGTGTGGGTATCTCGCCAGAAAAAAGTTTCAACGGCGCGATAGAGCAAGTGCAGAGTCTCGCCAATTGACCACGTTCTATGCGTCTCGCAGAAGCTGGCGTTCCTGCGCAGATAGTATCGAAGGTTTTTTGTGGCAGCTTGAGGACCGTTGCCTGCAGATGAAGGGAATTCCACCTACAACGCATCACGAAGATCTCGGACATGGCGCACCAATGCGGGAAAAAACAAAAACAAAGCACCACTCGTAAATAGCCGGCCACACCCTGTAGCGAGAAAAAATTTTCAATGTGCCAGCATCATCGTTGCAGGTTCATGTTACATTAGTAAAAGCAGCTGTGCATAGCAAGTCTGGTCTTTTTGAATCTGCATGAAGTCCCTGTTGAGCGGAGAAAGGCCTTGTAAAGGCTAAATGGCGATGATAAAATGCAATTGCAGTGTTATATGAAGGCCCACATATGTGGATGTTCATATGTGACCAGGCCAAATGCGGGTTCGGGTTAATAAAATAGAGTAGACTCGTGTAACTCATTTCTCTCCTATTTCTCCATCGCAGAACTCGCATAGGTGGGCGTACGTGTGAGAGGTGCGTTGGTGCGCGCGCAGGACTTATTGTAGTTGCTAGATTTTGACCAGGTGTTCTCCAGCGTCGTCGATTTGTGCAGCTCCAGAACATGAAACAGAGAATTCCTATTGTCTCCGACGCTAAAAACTTTTCGGTGCATCTATAATGCATCGCTAATAAATTGTTGCTGCTTCTCACACGCTAAAATAGAAGCGTAGGACAGATATTTCAAGATTATTTCAACTGCAAAGTATAAAACCCCTTGGGCGTCCGTCATTGCAATTTTCTTTCGATTTGTCCCCACCGGAGATAGTCCGACACGTTTATGCCCAATTGATCAATCGTAGCCTGTCAAGACATGCTAACATTCCCCTTGTTACCGAATCATTATGGAAAATAACAGAGATAACAAAACAGACAATAACCCCAACAAAATCACCCTCCCGTCCATACGAGATCTGGGGCCTGACCTGTCGCCGTCGCCCCCACAACTGCCACCGCCGAGAATAGCCCTGCCGCGAATAACGGGACCTCCTAGATCGCCAGATCAGTCCACTCTCCCAGCACCCTCGCCCTACATGCTGGCTTCGCCATATCCCCCTCCCCGGCAGTACGGGCCATCCCCCCAGCCTCCCTACCCCGTCTCACACCGCTACATTACAGCATACCACCACGACCCCGTCGACTACGGTCCGCCGCCCGCGCCCAACTATTACATGCATCCTACGCCTTCCACACCTACATATGGCGTGCCCCATCCTCAGATGGTTGTGCCGCCTCCGAACCAGGTTTCCTCACGGTATGTCTCCAAGTCTAGCAGCGCCTGGAGCCCAGAGGACGACAAGCTACTGAGAATGCTCAAAGAGGAAAAAAACTACGGATGGAGAGAAATCGCATCGTACTTCCCCAACAGAACGCTCAACGCATGTCAGTTCCGATGGAGAAGACTGGTAGTGGGCGTTGCCGGCAAGAAACATGCGGACGGATCGGTCTCGCCCAAAAGCGCGCGCTCCAGACCTCGCTCTCGAGAGAGTGAGGAGTCGGAAGCAGACAAGGACAAGGACGATGAAAAGGACAAAGACGACGAAAGGGACACTAAGTCCGCAGATCTCAAGCGCCTTCTGAACTAATAGATTAGCATTGACGTGTATAAATAGATGTACCAATATATGTTACTGGACGAAGCACACCTGACACCGCAAGGCTCTGGCTACATCGGGTTACACTGATCTCCAATATTACTTCTTCTATATGCTTAACGGTTACTCTTGGCAACTCTCTCCAACTCGTCCTTCTTCTTGATAGCGTAGGAGGTGGAAGAGCCCTTGGCAGCGTTAATCAGCTCCTCGGCAAGACACTCAGCAATGGTCTTGACGTTTCTGAAAGCAGCCTCTCTGGCACCGATGGTCAGCAGAGCAATAGCTTGGTTGACTCTTCTGAGAGGAGAAACATCAACAGCTTGTCTTCTGACGGTACCGGCAGATCCAATTCTGGTGGAGTCTTCTCTTGGACCGGTGTTAACAATAGCGTCAACAACAACTTGCAGAGGGTTTTGCTCAGTCAGCACGTTGATGATCTCCATAGCGTGCTTGACGATTCTGACAGCCTTGAGCTTCTTACCGTTGTTTCTACCGTTCATCATCAAGGAGTTGGTCAATCTCTCGACAATAGGACATTGAGCCTTTCTGAATCTCTTCGAGGCGTATCTGCCGGCAGTGTGGGAGACGTAGACTGGTTGTCTGATTTGAATGTAGTCGGTCAAGGAGATGTCCTTAACAGTGACGTCTTCGAAAGACCACTTGTTGAAGAGCTTCACCTCTTGGGTACCGGCCTGGATGTCTTTTGGAATAGGAGTGGCAAGCTCGACGAACTTGACCTCAACTGGTTCGGAGACGATCTCCTCCTCGTATTGTTCAACAGGTTGTTGTGCTTCGACTTCAGACATGGTTGATTGAAAGTTTTTCAGGTTGGAAAATTTTCAAAACCGCGAAAAATACAGTCACAAAACCATTTTTTCGCACGCGCACGCTAAAAATTTTCTTATCCCTGGAATTGACTTTCTGGCCCAATTAGGAAGGCTAAAAACTGCTGGGGTTACCCGGTGCAGCACCGCTGGCTCCCTCCCCTCACTCAGCCGTCTGTCCATCTGAGCCCTTGGACCCCGTGCAGCATGCTATTGTTCCATGCCTGCTAACGATGCGGCTGTCAGTCACTCCAATTTGTCCGTCACCTGTGTTGTTCTGGAAAATGCCTGCGGGGATGTGGGGTATAAATATTTCTGCCTCGCCATGTGCAGGCTCTTGTCATGTCTAGGATTACCTTTCAGCACGAGGGCCAATTGCCTCAGCTTCCTGTTCCGCCGCTGCTTCAGACAGTAGAACAAGCACTGAAAGCGCTCAAACCTCTCGTTTCGCCGGAAGAGTACCACCAACTAGAGGACAAGTCTTTAGACTTGCTCAATTCGGACGTGATACAGACTCTGCAGCAACACCTGATCGAAAGCTCCAAAATCAACCGCAACTATCTTGAGTCAGACGGGATTTCGCCCACCACTGCAAATGTGTACGGTGATCTTAGAGGACACACTTTGCCCCGCAACCCCTTTTTTATTTTCGAAAATGATCCCTTGAAGTCTATGCCCCCCACACAGGCTTTCCGAGCCTCCATTCTGATCACCTCTGCCCTGAGGTTTATTGTTGCTTTGCGCCAGGAGTTATTGATGCCGGACACAACGCCTAAAAGCAAGAAGCCGTTGTCGATGACTTCTTACCACAATTTATTTGGAACTACCATTGTGCCCTTCAACAACGGAGTGACGATTAAAAGATGCACAGATTTTCAAAAGAGCAGGCATATTGTCATCATGGCACGGTCTCAGTTCTATGTGCTGGAGGTACTTTCTGAAGATCATCAGATCTGGTTTTCCAAACACGAGTTGAAAGAGGTGCTGCTGGAAATTATGGAAGACTCAAAAAAGGACGATCAGGCCAATGTGTCGAGACACGCCATTGGCTCGTTCACAACAGAGCTAAAGTCGACGTGGAAATACGCGCGCTCATGCCTAGAGAAATCAAATAAGGATGTTCTAGACATATTGGACAACGCCCTTTTTGTAATGTCGCTTGACCATGAAACGCCATCTAACGACCTTGAAAAGGTCCAATACGTGTCGCATGGAACCTCTCGAATTGACTTCAATGGGATACAAGTCGGCACATGCACCAACCGCTACTACGACAAGCTCAATCTGATTGTGACAGAGAATTCGGTGGCCGCGTGCGTTTATCCTGCCGCATGTATGGACGGTACAACAGTGCTGCGCTTTGTGAGCGACATATATACCGATTCCGTCCTGCGTCTTGCCCGCAAGATCAACGGTGCAAATTACACGCTATGGAAAGATGTGAACACGGTTCCCATCAACAGTGAGCTGGACAAACCGTCTTTCCGCAAGCTGGAATTTGAACTGACTCCAGAACTGAGGTCTGGTCTACATCTTGCCGAGACTCGATTGGCCGACATTATCCATCAACACGAGTATGTGTCCAGAACGATCACTAGTCTAGGGAAGAGCTTTATTTCTAACAAACTAAGCCTGCCGTCGGACTCGCTGGTTCAGATGGCTATTCAAATCACCTACTATGCACTTTATGGGAAGTTAGTTCCATCTCTGGAGCCAGTGAGTACGCGAAAGTTCAAAGACTCGCGTACGGAGCCGATTTGTGTGCAAAGCGATACTGTTATGGCTCTTTGCCAGGCATTCATTTCTCAGACGTCAGGGGCACGTAAATGGGGTCTTCTCCTAGATGCAATTCGTGAACATTCGCAAAAAGTCAAGGAGGCGTCCGACGGAAAAGGATTTGAAAGACATCTAAGTGCACTACGGTCCGCTTTCATTCAGCTGGACCTCCTCGCTAAAATTCATCCAAGTATATCAGTCCCGGCACGCCAAGTGCCACCCTTTTTGTTTGAGCCAGCTCTCGACCACCTGTACAAGCCTGAATTGCTCGTTGCCAACTGTGGAAATCCTGCATTGCACCTTTTTGGAGTCACTCCAGCTATTCCCACGGGTTTCGGAATTGGCTACATAATAAAAGATGATTCAATCTCCATTGTTGCGTCTTCGCAATGGAGACAGACTGACAGATTTTTGGAGACCCTCGAAAACGTATTCGAGGAGATTAACTCGTTATGGAAGGAAGAAGGTTGCATTTCTGACAAGTCTACTGACCGGAGCAGAGCTAGAGAACTAGAGTCTTACATTGACTCTATTCCAAAATCTATGCGCTCCAACAATTATTCACTAAAAAGTTCCAACATCCTCGGGGGGTACGATTATTTTGACGTCAATGATCTCGAGGCGCGCTCTGGAAACAGCACAGCCGTACACAGTCGCATCGGCACTCGATCCAACAGTGCAATGAATATCGGCACGACCCGCGACAAGGGAGTTGGGAAACGAATTATAGTTAACGACGACTAGTCATGATGAATAATTTGAGAGTCCAAGTCTGGGAAATTGTAGCCCAGAATTAAATTGGCTAGGACAAGCAGGGAGGCATTGAGTATGAAACAAACCCATAGTTCACCGTGTTGAGCCATGATTCCGGTGAAATTGGGAGAAATGGCTCTGACGGCAGTTTTGGCCAAGTTTACAGTACCCATCACTTTTGGAAGTTCGTCCGAGGTGGTCACGGATGAAAGAAGAATCTGCCGAGGTATGACATCAAATGCTGTGAAGGTTTGGTTAAAAAGCAGAAAGATGGAGGCTAGTGGTAGCGTCTTCCCAAACAGAGGAATGCAAAGCAGGGCCAGCCCGCATGGGATTTGTGTGAGAATTGACGACTTCACAGGACCAACATGTTTGGCGAACCACGCCGATGGAAATGCCGCCAACGCCTGCAACACATCCAATGACGAGAAAATGGCTCCGAGCGTCGCTGCTGGGGCGTCGAACTCGTATTTGAAATAATAGATGATCCATGCCAGGGGCATGAAACCGGCACCGAACGAGTCGATCGTGAATGAGACTAGCAGTTTAAACAGCGTTGTCTGTGTTTTCGGAGACATGCCGGTGATTGTTTGGTGTTCAACGGTCGAGACCAGCAACGGAGTGGATGCGTCTGCTTCCTCAGGCTGTTGAGGAGATTTTCGATTTGGGGTGATTTCATAGGTTGGGATATAGGAAACTTCACACTTGGGCGACAGGAGAAGCATCGAGAGCATTTTAATGGCCGAGATGCAGCAGTAGATGATGAAGGTGTATCTGTACGCGTCCGTGTAGCTGTAATGATATTTGGAAACCATAGACTGGACGAAAAAGCCCGCTCCCAAAGCTCCCAACGAAGACCCGGCACATGCCAGCACCGCATGGACGGCAAACACTTCAGGGCGATGGTTTGGCGGGGTCAATTTGGCCAGAACAGCCTCCTCGATGGATTTAAATGGACCCGTTTCGTTTCCGGACGGAGATATCACACCTAGCACCGAAGCTATGAGAAGAAGGAGGAAGTTGTTCGTTCCGGAAGCAAATACGGCTCCTGCTGCAAGCATGAGAAAACTACCAAGCACCATAATTCGGCGATTGCCGATTTTGTTGGAGTTCCACACCAAAATATATGACAAAATGGTGTCTCCCACCATGGTGAGTGACATGAACAAGCCTATCAGAGACTCCTTGATCTGAAGCTCTTTCAAATATAGCGTGAGCACCTGGTTGGTCAAGCTGAACGATGCCATTCGCACAAACACCGAGAACCATAGCACTCTTGTGTCTGAACCAGCGTGGCTCAGGCTCTCTAGAAAATGTACCATCAGCTCTGATAAAAAAAATTTATCAAAAAATCAAAGTATTTATTCAACAGCCCTATTTATTGTATATTAATTTCCTATGAGTTCAGACGTTCGATCGCCTGACAAGATAGAAAAGGAGTCTGCGAAGTCGAAGAAAATTGCGTGTGTGGAATGCCGACAGCAGAAGGCCAAGTGTGATGCTCACGAGACGGCCCCAGAGCCCTGCACACGCTGCAAGCGTCGCAAAGTGCCCTGTGAGCTGAAGTCCGACTACAAGAGAACATACAAGCGCGCCAAAATAGCCCAGCTAGAAAAGGAGTATGAGGTGTTGCGACAACGACTTCAGGGTGACGTCAAGCCACTTGACTTTCTTCCTCAGATAACGGCTCTCCCTCCGCTTTCCTCAATGACTGCTCCGCCGCCGCCTATTATGCCTCCTGTTCCCCGGTTCATTTCACCCTCGCCCTCTCCGGCCAGCGCTCCTGCTCAGGTGCCCACCGGGCCAGCTGTGATACGCAACTTGACGGAATCGACGTTTTTCGGAACCAAGGGCCCTGACCCGGTGCCTGTCCCACGAATACACATCGACGCATCTTTATATGACTGCGCCCCAAAATCCTTAGGAGAAGTGAACCTGTCCCAGGAACAAATACGGGCGTTATTCCATGAGTACGTCGAGAGATATCATCCCATTTTACCTGTTGTCAACGTCCACAAGGGTGTGGATAAACTGTACAAATTGTGCCCAGTCCTTTTTTGGACCATCATGTACACGGGCCTGCGTAAACACCATTCGCAGACCATCCCACGAGAGGAGAGTAGCAGGCTATATTTCGCTCTGTCTCCGATCCTCAAGTCCGCCCTTGCAGAGCTGGCAATCGCACCGATCACCAGATATACGCCTGCAGAGATGGACGAGGCCATTCTGAACGTATCGAGCGTTTTCTCAGTCCAGGCTCTGCTGATCTACACCTATTGGCCGCCGCTAAAGTCGTCGCTAAGTGCTGATGCTACGTGGAATTCCATTGGAATGGCTATTTTCCAGGCGATAAGAATCGGACTACATGTTCCAGGCCATTCTTCCGATGGCATGAAAACAAACAACATGGATCTTCTTCAAGAACAGGTGCGAACCTGGCTGTGCTGTAATGCTGTGTCGCAAGTGATTGCCACGGCCTTTGGCTTTCCCAGTTTTGTTCAGCTTGACACTTCTCTATTGATGTCCTGCAAGCCCCATACGGCACTTGAGATCCCAGACTCGCTTCGGCAGATGGTTGAAGTGCAGTTATTTGAAGACACTTTGGCCAAAACGCTCAACAGCAATCCCTTAGATCCTTTGCGGCTGGTTGACGTTTCCGAAAGACTGCCGTTGCTGCAGTTACTCCATAACCAGCTGGACCACCTGGAAATTAAGCTGTTGGCCGATTTCGCTCATCCGGTCGATGATATGGTCCGTTTGACATTGTATGCCGCTAGACTCCATATTACCACGTACTATTTCCTGGACACCGACAGAATTGCCGCGTTCGAGTTAACCAAGGGAATGACCAAAGCGTATAACGCGGCCCTAGCGGTCATTTTTCACTGTCGCGATGCCCAGGCGAGAGACAGGGGATTCATGAAATACATGCCGGGTGTCCATGTGTTGACGATCTGGCAAGCGGCCTTCATTATTGCCAAACTGGTGCATTCCTCATACGCTTCGTTCCTGGACGTGGGTGCTGGAAAGGAGGCGTACCAAAGTGCAATCAACTTGGTCTTGAAAGCTTCTGTTGTCAAACACGATATGGCCCATCGTTCGTCGGGGATAATGCGGTCGCTCTGGCCGCTGTTCAAAACTTTGCATGAGCAGGGACAGGAATTTCAGAAGGTCACTGTTCGCTCCCGTATGGCTGCAAGTGTATTTTTTGACTGTCTATGGATCTTGCGAGAAAAGAGCGGCATGATTAAGCTTGCCCCGCGTGAGAACTCGTCCAATGTGGATGGTGAGGCAGCAGAGGAGGACTCTGAGTCCGAAGACTACGAGGAAGCAGTTGAGTCCAATTCCGAGTCCGAAAACGGCGTCGAAGAGCAGGTTTCTGTGAAAGATAACCAGGACACTCCTGGGTCGTCCTCTTCTTCGCAGTCACTCCGTCGCAAGAAGCAACGAAGTTTGTCCAATACCCTTCATCCAGAGTCGTCAGCACGGAAAATTATCAAGACAATTCCTCTCGACCCGCAGCCAATAGCTTTGAGTAATAGACCAGATCCTAATAGTGCCACAGCAAGCAGCAAAACATCGCCATTTATTCCTCCATATAGATCGCCCCCGGAGCAAAATAAAGTGCAACCAGAGCCCACCAGAAAGTCTCGAAAACCAAACTCAAATTCAAGTCACGAGTTCCCGCTGGACTCGTGGGAAATGGTGACGGACATCGACTCGGACTTTCTGTTCAAGAATATTGACTCTGTTATGGACGTCTTTGGGTTCCATGCGGAGTGAGACGTGGTCGATCGGCGCGCCGAAAATTTTACATAGACGTTGAAAAAATTGCCGGTGAAAAAATCAGTAAAAAAAAGTAGATACAAAACTATTTCAATATGCCGACCGAACTTCAAGACGTAGTTCCCGACATTGTGATTGGAGGAAATGAGGAGGAGGTGTACGACGACCAGTTTGTCGGCCAGGAGGGGGAAGATAGTGAAAATGAACAAGAAACGCAAAAGGGGAAAAAGGTGAGCTTTGTGACATCTGACGACGACAAGGAACGCGAGGATGAACTTGAGAGACGCAGGAAGGAGTTCGAAGAAGGCGGAGGGCTTCCAGAGCAACCAGAGAATCCGGACTTCACTGCGCTGACTCCTTTGTCGCCAGAAATCATCAACAGACAAGCTACAATCAACATCGGTACCATTGGTCACGTCGCTCACGGAAAAAGTACGGTTGTGCGTGCCATTTCCGGTGTTCAGACTGTCAGATTCAAGAACGAGCTGGAGAGAAATATCACCATCAAGCTGGGGTATGCCAACGCCAAGATCTACAGATGTGACAACGAGGACTGTCCGGAGCCTGGCTGTTACCGTTCGTTCGAAAGCAGCAAAGAGATTCATCCAAAATGTCAGAGAGAGGGCTGTACAGGAAGATACCAGCTGGTCAGACATGTGTCGTTTGTCGACTGTCCCGGTCACGATATTTTGATGAGTACCATGTTGTCTGGAGCAGCTGTCATGGACGCTGCATTGTTGCTGATTGCCGGTAACGAGTCATGCCCACAACCGCAGACTTCTGAGCATCTTGCTGCCATCGAGATCATGAAGCTGAAACATGTCATCATTCTCCAGAACAAGGTCGATTTGATGAAGGAGGAGGCCGCTTTAGAGCACGAGAAATCCATTCTCAAGTTCATCAAGGGTACCATTGCTGATGGTGCTCCGATCATCCCAATATCTGCACAACTGAAATACAATATCGATGCCGTCAACATGTGTATGGTGAATTCGATCCCAGTCCCTCTGAGAGACTTTTCTGCTCAGCCGCAACTGATTGTGATCAGATCGTTTGATGTCAACAAGCCAGGTTCCGAGATCCACGAGCTCAAGGGTGGTGTTGCTGGAGGATCTATCTTGACTGGTGTGTTCAAGATCGGAGACGAAATCGAAGTCAGACCTGGTATTGTGACCAAAGATGACAATGGAAAAATCCAGTGCAAGCCTATTTTCTCCAGCATTGTTTCGCTGTATGCTGAGAACAACGATCTGAAATTTGCTGTTCCGGGAGGTCTGATCGGTGTGGGTACCAACATCGACCCTACGTTGTGCAGAGCTGACCGTCTGGTTGGTCAAGTCGTGGGATCTAAAGGCCACCTTCCATCTGTGTTCACTGACATTGAGATCAACTATTTCCTGCTCAGAAGACTGCTGGGTGTTAAGACCGATGGCCAGAAACAGGCACGTGTCAGAAAGCTGGAGGTTGATGATGTTTTGATGGTGAATATAGGATCCACCGCCACAGGAGCCAGGGTCGTTGCTGTGAAGGCAGATATGGCCAGATTGACGCTCACCTCGCCAGCTTGTACCGAGATCAATGAGAAGATCGCCTTGTCCAGACGTATAGACAAGCACTTCAGATTGATTGGATGGGCTACTATCAAGAAGGGAACCACGATAGATCCAATTAATTAACTATGAAGTAATACCTTTTGATCTGTTAAATTTAAATCTACCAAGAAATAAAAATAAAATTGTACAACTATCGGCTTACTCCTATGTTGGTTTTCCAACTGTTACTGGCAGCTCTTTCAAAATGTCCGAATCCAAGAAGTTCGGCAGTGAGTCTTTAGCCATTAGCTCAAACACGTGAGTCTTCACCTCTTCATAAAGGGGCATGATTCCGGCCAATGATTCCAAAACAGGAGCTATTGAGTTGTCTGTTGGCGACGCAGCGGGCGGGTCCACGAGTTTTATATTCTGGAGGTCTAATGTGAGTTGTGAAGGGTCTTTCTTGCCCGGAGGAAGGCCCTGTTTAGGTGGCAAATTAGGGGTTTGTAAGTCTATATTCGTCTTGATTTCTTTGGGAGCCCGCTCTTCAGATTCTAACATCCGCTGGCTGATATCGCTTCGAAGCCTCGAGTTGATGTTGAGCTCAAACGGTGCGTTCTCTGCTAGATACGCGGTGTAGATATTAAGCGCATCGCTCAAGCAATCGGTGGACAATTTAATGACAGCTGCTGAGATGGTGGCCTTGCGTTTGGCTCGCAACGGTGTCAACAGAAGAAACATTTTCTCGCGTTCTTTCAGCCTGAGTAGCTTTTTGAGTGTTCTGAACTTCTTTTCCAATGACTGGATGTCATTATAAACCTCCAGGTTTTCGACAGAAAATTCATCCACTAGATGAGTGCGGAACTGATATTTCATTCCTGGATCATTGAGGACATCTGTTAACGACAGCTGCATAAGTGGAGACCCATTTGAAGTCTTGCCAAGGTCAGACTCCTCGTCGGAAGGCGTAAGGATTCTTTCGGGTATATGCCACTGAACGAGCTCGGTGCCCTTTTTGGTGAGATAGTAGAACGCGTTCCTATGCGGGATAAAATTCGATTCGTTTGGAAAATCTTCGGGGTTCAGCAGGTAGAATAGATCCATATTCCACAGTAGACCAGCCACCTTTATGGCTTCTGCACGTGAAAACACATCTGTGCAGTCCAAGAGCCATTGCACAACAGCTTTCCCCGAAAAACAAGTCCCCATGTGTTTCTTGCTGCCATCTGGATTTTCCACCACCTTATCATCGAAAAGACGCACTCCTTTACCGGACACGTAATACTGTACGTGAGAGTCGGAGTCTGGATTTGTAAAAAACCGGTGGTGGAAAGGTGAGACTGGGTTCTTTTGGACCTTTTCCCCGTCGCTTTGTTCCTGTTGTGTGGCTTGGCCTCCTGCCCTTTTTTCGTTGAGAAAGGCATAGAAAGAGTCCTGAGAGGTCATTTCAAAGGTCCCCATACCCGCCGCGGCCCCAAACGTTTCCTCTGTATACGTCCTTGACAAGTCGGGTAGTTCGTCGGGCGGCATGTTGGGGGACCAAAAGTTTTGATGTGGTCCCATCAGGTTCACGAAAAGGACTTTATTCCAATATTCGCTGTGCACAATGGTATCCGTTCTCGTATTGCGTTCAAAGGAAATAAGCTCCATGGAGTTGAGGTTGCTCTTCAATATGAGAGGCACTTGTCTGTGTCCACGTATGCCGTACTTGGCGCAAAAAGAGCTCAAAATGGCCACTCCTTTCGGCGTAGGCTGAAGAGTAATTCCAGCCTTGAGCTTCCATCTGGTCTTGTCATCAGGGGCATGTAGCAGTCGGGCGTTCATAAACATCTGTAGTATGTCCCTAGCAGTTTTCCCCTTGATCTCGTACGAAATGTCAATACATGTGGCTGTGTTTTCCAAATGGATCCTGAGCTTTTGCATTGTGCTCAATGCCGTCTCCAAGCTAAAAGAATAATGGTGGGTCGCTTTGAAAGGCAATTTGAGTCGTCGGTGGTCTTTCTCCCGCTCAGCTTTAAGATCCAGACAGTAGAGCAAACACGAATAAATATCCTTCAGGTCCTTGACGCTGATATCGCCGCTAGGGATCGTGTTAAAGCTCTTACTAACGACACCTTGTACTTTCTTAGAAGATTCACACATAGATCAGAGACCAGAAATTGGCACTTCTGATGTATATTACCGACAGCGGTAACAAAGATGTGTTCCTGCGTACACAGGATATTTATATCGTGGGACTAAACTTGAAACATGCTGTGATCGAGCTTCGATTTCGTTATCGACATCCCTCTTTAGGGAAAAATTAATGCGCAGAATAGTTTCAGATATTTGAAACCATTATGGCTGTGCAGCGTGCGTCCAGGAAGCTTTGTGTCTCGGTGACATGTTGATTATACGACGCAAGCGGGATTCCACTTGCCCAAAAGCAGGCATACTGGCGGCCGGTGATCGCCAGGGCGTGTGGATATTTTGGTGATCGAAGCATATGGCAATTTTGCCCCTATTGTTCTCGCCAGGGATCTACCGGAGGCGATGCAAAACTTACGTTCTCCACACGCTGAACCAACCATCAACAGGTTCCTGACACACAAGGCGCCCGACCGTTCGCTTGGTCAGCACAAACCGTACGAGAGCAGACCGAATCACATTCTAAAAAACACGCCAATCTCGTCTCACGAGACTACAGATAAAGTATTCACACGATGTGTTCGATTGGTTATCTCCTATTAACAGTTTTTCTTCATTTTCTCCATGCTGACCAAATGTCTGGCCATCATGTGCGCCTTGAGATCGGCCAAAGACCCTGGCCGACTCACAGCGACATCGTAAGCGCTCTCCGATCTGATCACCGATCCAATGGACATGAATAGTCCAAAAGTGGCGGCCGAGCCCGCAATGTACTGACCCAGGGTGTTCATGATACCGTTAGGGGCTCCATGTCTCAAAATGGTCATTCCTCCAAACATAAGTCCCGTGACGACTCCGACAGTACTCTAAAAGTTAGTTTTTTACACTTCCATACATACACCCATCATAAGTCCCATCTTGAACTTGTCGAAATTCGAAGGTTGCTGTTGCTGATACTGTATGTTCTGAACTGGTGGCATTGATGATTAAAATTTTTTGCCGTAGTGAAAAACTTGGTCGATCGTCGCGTCTAGTACTCGTTCGCTTTGATTCTATCAACCTCCGCCTGCAAACTCTTCAGACTATTCAATAGGTCTGCTCCCTGGCCAAATCCGCCTGTAAAGTTGGGGGTGAGATGTTCTGCACTGATATGGTGCTGCCGCTGCGTGTCGTTCAACATAGGCTTCGGTGGCAGCGATGGGTGATCCTGAGAACGCTCGGGTGCGGGCGGAGACGAGTTTTTGCGCGATCTCGGAGGCGGAGGCGCCGGCGGCCTCAGCAACGAGGATCCTCTGTTTCGAGAAGGTGGGGGTGGGGGTGGCGTGGCGCGCAAGGATTCGGATCCAGGACTTTCTGGACCCTGAGAAAGCGCAGCTTCCAAAAATAAGGCAGCATTATCTGCCGATACCGTTCCGTTGCGCGCAAGGGGAGATGATACTCTTGGCTGTGAGCTATTGAATGGAAGCGGAGACGATGATCCGCGCTCTCTTGTTGGAAGAGGAGGCGGGTTGAAGTGATTCCGCATGGACTTGGACGCACTGCCTGTCAGATTCGGAGCCAGTGGTTGCAACGGTGGCGTTCCACTATCTGGCGAATCCTCGGTCACCTGTAACGTAGGGACACTTGATGGAGTACCATGAATAGAAACACTGTCTATTGTCACATTTTGGAAATGGTTAATCGAGTCTTGCATGTCACGTAGCTCCTCTTCTTCTTCTTCTGTGTTCTGCTGCGATAGCGGCTGTGCATACGTTGCTGTTCCCTGTGATTTCATTCGTTCTAGTAGCTGGTCCATTGGAAGTGACAAGTCGAGCCCGGGAGAGTCTGCAAGATTGTCTGTGGAGGAATTGGAGAAGTCCTCCGAAGGAGGAGGTTCGATGATCACCTGATCTGAGAACTTCACCTTCTTGCCAGGCCGGCTCTTCTTCTTGGGCGATTCTGAAGGCCGTTCGCCTGTGAGAATAAATTGTGTGAAAGAGTCCAGGTCCAGTTTTTGCAACGGCTGCGAGCCGATGTCTCCTTGTTGCTCGTCGATAGAACTAGTCTCGGAATTGTCAAAGCTTTCATTTGCGTCTTTTGTTCTTTTCCGCGACATGATCGAGACTGGCTTGGGGATAGAAACCTCCTGTCTGATTAAAGATCTTCTCAAAGTTTTTCCTTCCAGTGCATGGGCTAGTAGTCGCAATAGTGCATAGAACTGCCCAATATTGAGTGAATAGGCCAGTTTGCCAAACAGTTCTCTCATCCTACTCTTTATGGCATCCGAAATGCGGAAGTTTGATAGGAACTTGAACACGTCTTCCAATGTGATTGTTCTCTCTCCGTGTTTTCTGGATAGTATGTTGTTGTACCATCTGAGATAAGTCTTAGCTTCTTGTATGCTGAGGTCATTTGCCGTCAAAGACAGAGGTATGTTACCGTCATCCTCCGCTACCAGCGTTTCTGTATTGTTGGCGAGTGGATGCGGACCCTGGGCGCCAGCGGACCCTGGATCCGTCATTTTTTTAGGCTTGTACCCAAGACTGATATTGTCGTCACTATGAACTTTCCGGTCCATGCCAGAGATGTCGAGACGGCCAAAAATGTCAGACACCTTATCCGGCTCGAACAGTGCATCTGCTGATGCATTCAGGTGTGCATTTGAGTTCTTATAAGGTGAAGAATGTGGCTCTCGATGCGATTGCGTCGTGGGAACCGACGAGCTTGAAGGCGCCGGAGAAAACCCAAATGACACAGATGGGTGGATCTGATTTGCTGCGCTGTCGGAGTCCGTGCCTACCCCTGGAATCGAAAACCAATCAAAACCTTGTGACATGGGACGAAACTTGTTTGATTTTTGGTGTTCTATTTGAGCAATGTGTTGGAAAATGGTCAATACTGATGTCTTTCAAATCCTGTATCCTAGGTAACACTCTATGACAACTTGGGGCTTCAATTCGAGATGAGACTTTACTCTTGGAACATAATATTTCTCCGCCGCGCAAAACTAGATTTACAACTCTTTTGTCTAAGGTGTTTATTTGATAATAGAAAATCGTCGCGTCGATCGATAAGAATTTGAAGCTTTTTCATGAGATTAGGCAAAGTCAAGCCTCAAAGTTCGTCCGCTTTTGGCGATGAGTCTGACAGTGACTCTTCGGAGCAACCACATATGTACGTGAGGAAGGAGAAGTCTGCGTCGACGTCGGAGGAGTTTCAATACGATGAGGTCTATGAGTCATTAAGAAAGCCTGAAAAACCTGCGCCAAAAGAGCCAAGGAAACCGAAGTACATAACCAAGTTACTTGAAAGTCGAAAGCTACGCGAGTTGGAGCGTTTGGAGCAGCAGCAGGAACGAATTGATCGACAAAGGGAATTGATGAATGATGATTTGCAGAATAAAGAAGTGTTTGTTTCTGAATCCTACAGAAAACACAAGCAGGATGTCGCACTAAAATTAGGCAAGCCTTTAAATCCGAGCATGTCTCAGCAAACAGTTGCGACTTTAGAGACCCCTCTTTTGGATCGTTCTTTGGAGGAGACGGAAAGTAACACAAATTCTTCGTCATTTCAAAAAGCATTACAAACTTTAATTACTTCCAAAGTGACTGCAGACGATCTTGAGCAGTACCGCAAACGTTACTTTGAAAGGAAACGAAACATTGAAAACCCTATTGTATAATATTCCTTATATACAGTCTATAACGCGCCTACGTTCGTATGATACGATCTTTTTGTTTGTATGAAGTATTGCCCATCTGAAAGTTGAGCTCGCTCTCAAGCAATTCATTGGGTACCTCAGAACCCGAAACTGTTTGCGACTTGATTGAATGCGCACCACCTTTACTGGAATCGGTTTTAGCTTCCTGGGTAACATTTCTCCTTTTCCTACTTGGTGGTAGATCAAAACTAAAATCGATCTCCTTTATAGTGTTCTCGCTCAAGGCATCGTGCATATCGCCAAAGTTTGCATTGGATATCACAAAATTCTCAAACTCACGCTGATAATCATCCATGAATTTTGAGTCACCACGCTTCATGTTGCTAGTGAATAAACGTCTGTACTTTTTGAATTCGTTTGTGGTTGTGGCTATTTGAAGCTTTATCATCAATGATTTGTTCGCTCCTTTTACGTCTTTATCAAGTAAGTCACTTGGTCGAACATTCTTCGGGACCTCATAAGTGGACAGATCGACTTCCTCGATAGATTTCAGGAAATCCTGGATTTCTGGCTTTTCTAAAAGCTGATATATGGTAATTGCCTCGCCAGGAGGAATTGCCTTTGGATTGGAGGGTGTACAGCAGTCGAGATCGACCTCCTTTCTCAGTACGTGATCAATGTCGACTGCAGAAAAGAAGGCACAACTTTGAGGCACCTCATCAATCCCTAGCTGGTGACAGAACATCGCTCTAGTCCACAAATTGGCAATCTGCAATATCATCGCACATTTGTACTTTTGTTCCTCCTTCACCATGTACCGAATTTCGTCGTGCACTGTTATGCATAAGCGAGCATCTATATTGTATCGCTTGAGAAGGTAATCCATCGAAACTACCAAAAGATGCAAATAATCAACACCCGACGACTGAATGGCCCAATTGATACGTGATGGGAGGAATGTGTTTGAATGTAAATTTTTCTTTTGTAGAGCGGAGGTTATTCCGGCTCCCAAGACAGGTGTCTTGGGATGTTCTTGCTCTGCTATGGTCTCTAATCTGTTGAAAACTATCGATTCTGAACCCCCGAACCACATCTTTCTCTTGTTCACTGTCTGACTTTGGCCTTTGGTGGCTGCATACAGTTCGGAAGCCGTCTTTTTCGCGTCACTTTCAGAAATCGACGGATTGAATTTCTTTAAAAGAGACGTTGCGAACTTGACGCCAGCACCATAGATTCGTCCGTAATTGAAGACTTTGGCGTCGTTTCTCGAAATACCCAAAATCTTAGCCGTCTTTGAGTGCAAGTCCGTGCCTTCGCTCTTAGTACCTTCCAATGTCATCCAACCAATGGCTGTCCCTCCGTGAATTTTGAACACAGAGTCACCTACCAAAGAAGCAACCCATAACTCTTCACTATCAACGTCAGCACCCACAAAACAGTATCCCGGTGGTGATTGGATCATTGCTTTCAACTCGGAACCCAACCTGGACTTTTTTGCGTTTGACGCTGTAAGCCAGGTGTTCTCAACTGCACGTCTAGTTATGGTGCCCATAGGAATGATTTGAGGAATAATCATGCCTAAAACTGAATCCGCATTCTCGGTCTTCTTATAAACCACAAATTGATTCATAATACGCTCCCTAGAACTTATCCAGTAACTATTTCTAACAGCCAAGTTGAGCGCATCTTTCGCGAGATCGTATTCCGATGACAGGACCCCCTGCTCGAAATATCGCAAAAACGGCTTGGACATTAAAGTTGTCGTTCTGGATTCTGGTCCTTCTTCATGAGGCACTTTGAAAAAAGACTTGATTTGCAACAACTCAGGAAAATCGGGATTCGATGCCAAACCCTCTTCCACAATTTTCGCCGGCTCCAAATAAACATAATTCTTTTTCTTAAACATTTCCTCTTCTTCCTTGTCAACAACGAAACACCAACCTTTGCTATCTATCCAATATACTGGTTTACCCTCCCACGATAATTTCAGTAGGAAAGGCGTTACTCTGGATTTCGGGGTCAAATTCATTGTGTCTTTCACGAAGAGCTTTTTGTACCACTCTGGATAACCGGGCATCTTCTGTCTTTTGTAAGGTGTTCCTTTTTTCGTTAATTTTGGAGGTATAATAGTCCAATCCAACTGCGACAACCAAGGATCGTCTAGCCATGGCTTAGAAGGATCATCCTTTAGGGAAACTACCTGTTCACACATTTTCCTTAAATTGTTTTCAATTCTTTTCACACTTTCCTGGTACATCTCCTCGGTTCGAGTAATGTAGTTCTGCCAAGAATCATTAGTGGGTAAAAACGATTGCGAGATATGTCTAAGGGCGGCCAAGCTCACTGGATGAGGAACCAACTCTCTAAACTCTGGATAGATTTTATGGAAAACTTTGTAAGTGGTCACAACGTCAGTGGCACAATATTCCATCAATTGCTGGAAATTGTCAATAATCTGCTGAGGTTCCGTGGAGGAAAATTGATCTCGAGTCTCCTTGGTTATATTTATACCACAGTGGTGGTGTGCGACGTACTGTAGTCCGTTTAAACTACTAGTTCGTAACCAGGGATCGTTTTCAAGGAAAGAGCTCAATGTCTCGTCTGCATCCAAATTAGGATTGTCTATGAGCTCTTTCAAAGGTTCTGATTCAATCTCTTCGCGAATCTTTGCCAAGCTTCCCTCCTTTGTCTTCTCTTCATCTTTTATTTTGTGATACTTCATCCATGTTCCTTTCTGACGGGAACACATTCCACTGACCGCAACATGGAGAGACATTGTATCAAGAAAAAATGCTTTACTTTGGGTTAAGTTATACTCCTCAAGTATACGCGCTCGATCATAAGAAACATTATGCCCAATAATCACTTTTTCCTCGTTCATAACGTTCATTGGTATCAAATGACCATCAAGGGTATCACTTTCACCTGTTAAGTATGGTGATACCCACCCATACCAGGCCTTATGAGAATATGCGGTAGCAATGACTGGGTATTTGCTTATTTTGTATAGAACCTCCACGTCGTAAATTAACCCTTTTTCTAAGGGATAAGGAACAGACTCTGGTGCCTTTCCCGGCGCATACCTGGTCCACCCACTAGTGAATAGCCATTTTTTCGGAATCGGTTGCACTGCATTGCCTATGTTCATTATTTGTCTGATAACATCTTGGTATGGCTCAAGACTATCCATACCCAAACGGTAGAAATGTTCTCCTAAATTTTCACCTTGAAGTTTAGGAAGCCCAAATTTAATTGGCTCTGTAACAGAACATTTCTTTCCCAGAAGCTGGTTGGCCTGGAGATGCTCGTGAGCAAGTTTGATCAATAAAGCGTTATGTTTTGTAAGGCGCCCACTTCCTTGATGGTAAGAATCCGGAAACAGCTGTTTTTGTAAATCCTCTGAAAGATGTTGGATTCCCACAGGATTGATCCTGGGTCGCGTTGAAAATAGCCTTCTATGTAAGTGGCAACTCATCAATGAATCCACAGCCTCAGAAGAAGTAGTATATAGTAGCAGAAATAGACCTTGCTTATTTATTTGACCTATATTTTTTAGGTCGTGCACAAAACCCACGCACAGGTCTCGTAATTGTTGTGCTGCTGTTTTTCAGCTGCTGCTTAAATTGATAGTTGTTAAGAGTGAATATATACATCTAGAAAACAACGGCAATTGAATAAACTCTCATAATGTCGTCCACCCGTGCACTAACTGAGGACCAGGTATGTTATGAGCTAGTTTTCTCTGGTTTTGTGCTAACATTTTAGGTTCAAGGTGAACTCCTGAAGATGGAAGCCTTCATCACCAAGGAAGCCGAGGAAAAAGCAAAAGAAATCAAGCTAAAGGCCGACGAGGAATATGAAATTGAAAAAGCATCCATCGTGCGGTCTGAAATTAATGCCATTGACTCTCAGTACGAATCCAAATTCAAGAAGGCATCTTTGGCACAGCAAATCACTAAGTCCACAATTGCCAACAAGACCAGACTCAAGATTCTTGCCACTAAAGAAGAAGCTTTAGATGGTATTTTCAAAGACGCCGAGGCCGCACTCGTTAAGCTATCGCACGACTCCAACAAATACAAGGGCATTTTGAAACTACTTGTTGAGGAAGGACTATATGCGCTTATGGAACCAAAGGTTACTGTGAGGGTGAGAAAATCAGATGTCGATTTAGCAAAAAAGGCTATTGAAGAAGCTGTCAAGGACTTCAAATCAAAGTCTAACATTGACGCCTCTGTTTCGATCGACGAGTCATCATACTTGAGCGAGGAATCTGCAGGAGGTTGCATTGTCATAAATGGAACGGGAAAAATTGAGGTCAACAACACATTCGAGGAAAGACTTGCTTTGCTTTCCAAGACAGCCCTTCCAGCCCTAAGACTTGAGCTGTTTGGTATTTCTGCAACCAGAAAGTTCTTCGACTAAACATATGTAGACGATTAAATATTGATAGTGTAGGTCTAGGGTGTGATAAATTTTATTTAATTTGATCATGATGAGGAGATGGGTATTGCCGAGACGGAGCTTCAGGGGGGCATTGGTTGCAGCTCGAATACAGAAAAACGCGCCTCTACTAATTTACGAGGCCTTGGGAAGCAGACCCTGGCTTCGTATGTCCCCAACTACTGCTCTTCAGACCAGATCTCGCACTTTTCAAAGAAATCCACAAGACTTGGCCAAAGTGCTCAAGACCATCCAGCCAGACTCGTCAGACGTGAGCTGCACCATTTTTGACGCGAATGGAAATGTTGTTGCAGTTTCGAAAAGTTTCCCGAAGGCGAAATTCTTGCACGAGAACGGCCTCTTTCCTCGAGATTTGCGCAAAATAGACTCCTCTAACGTAGATGTGGCTCCCATCATTGCCGTTCGTTCAAATTGCATTCTTATCAATTTACTGCATATTAAAGCATTGGTCAAAGCAGACTCTGTTCTGGTGTTTGATACAGCCAATTCAGAGGCCGCCTCGAAGCTGAGCTTATTCATGTATGACTTAGAAGCCAAACTGCGAGTCAAGACTGTTCATGGCACTACTAACATTAATCAATCGTACGAATTCCGCGCTCTGGAAAGTATATTGATAAATGTCATGGCAGTCTTGGAGACCGAGCTTCAACAGCACGTGAAGGTTTCCACTGAAATTCTTAATTATTTGGACAGAGAGATCGATAGAGAGAAATTGAGAGACCTGCTAGTCAATTCCAAAAAGCTCACCACCTTCTACCAGAAGTCTTTATTGATCAAAAATGTCCTGGACGAATTGCTCGATAATGACGACGACTTAGAAAATATGTACCTCAGCGAGCGCAGTGTCTACGGTGGGCCATTTCGGCAGGAGGAGATCAGAGTAGATGGAAACGAGAAGAAAAACTCGACAGTCAATAAGTCCATGGATGAGCTTGACACTGGTGAAATTGAGATGCTTTTGGAATCGTACTACAAGCAGTGCGATGAGATTGTGCAGCAAGCCGAGACGTTGATTAATGACATCAAGTCAACCGAAGAGATAGTTAACATTATTCTTGATGCTAATCGCAACTCTTTGATGGTTTTCGAGTTAAAGATATCGATATACACTATGGGTGCAACGGTTGCTACTCTGGTTCCTGCGCTGTACGGAATGAATCTGAAAAACTATCTGGAGGATTCCAATGTTGCATTTGGTGCTGTTGTATTCTTCAGCGTTGTTGCTGGAGCAGCGATGGTGGTGAGCTCGTTTCGTCGCCTGAAATACGTACAAAAAATGAACATTACATCCACGGAGAATACGAAAAAATTGGATGATAAGATCCGGGGAAAACTATTGTCCAGATCACGCAAAGGGAAAATCGGCAGGACTCCTGAGCAAAAAGACATGTTATGGAAGTGGCTAACAAATGGAAGCCCTAAACCCAAATAAATGTATATACGGTTGCGGGCTGTGTAAAAATTCGTACGCAGTATAAAATTAAATAAATCGCTTGTGAACTAGATGCATATAAGCTTGGCTGATAAACACAGAGCATCATAACTTATTATCAACGACAACTTGACTGCTTCTACCAGATACTTGTATCCCATCATTACGATAATTTACCCCTTGTGTGTTTTGACTTTACATCAGCCTCTATTTGGTACGGCAAACGCGTTTGGAATTCATGAGTGCTGGCTCTCCAACCCCTCCAGCCAGCATCCAGCCGGGCCCTGCTGCGCCTTCTATTAGGGACTGTGTTTCTTTAGACGCATTGGATGCGCGTATACTGCAATATCGATACTCTTCCCAGAAAATCCTGAAGTTAATCGAGAACGTTAAGTCCCTTGTTGATATTTGCTCCCGAGAAAATAAAGTCGCATTCACAAAGTACATTATATTGCTGAACGGTTGCATATTCAACGTCAATGACAACGTTTACAGAAGATCTGAGATATTGATAAACGGTAATAAATTCAATCCCGCTCAATCAATAGATCCGACAGTGAATACGAATGCTGTGAATTTCGATTGCATGGACAACTCAACAAACTACGATACTACAAAGCTTAAATTTCCTACTCTGAAACAAAGCGTGGATACTCTCAAACTTCTAGAACTCTTACTTATAAACACATTCGAGATTTACAATCATAGATGGAAGGCTGCTATGAGCCAAAGATCGACCCAGGAATCTAAGAAAGATAAAGCCATATTCACTCTTGAGGATATTGGGGACCTTTTGACTTTTCCAGAGCTTGCAGCAATGCAGCTGCTAGTTGAGAACGAGACTAGTCAAATTGGAGTGAGCCCGAATGGGGATCAGCGTTTTCGTTCTTCAGACCTTCACAGTCTAAACATCATCATTGATCATTTTGATAGCACTATGAAAGAGTTCAAGGATGCTATTGACAATCTTGGGAAATGTAAGGTCAAGGAGCATCTTCTAAGCTTGCCCCACCATCAGTTTATTCTTCAAAGGTCATTCGTGGTTCTGCTACATCTTGCAGATTTTTACGGTGTTATTCGGAAATTTGGTAAGATGATTTACCATAATAATAGCTTCTATTTTGAAAATTATGCGCGAACAAGTGAATCTCTTCGTGTCGTGCTGAGAAACTTCCAAGTCTATTTTAACCAGTCCAAGAAAAATAGTCTTCTACTTGCTACCATCACTAAGATCACCAGAAACGGGAGCTTGATGACTGTGCGCCCAGACAACATCAATGAGCTTTACAGGGTGAGTGACGATACTTATAGTCTCTTGAGCACTATGATTTTCGTTTTAAAACGTTTCCAAATGGAATGGCAAGAGATAATAGATTCCAATCGCTCTAACGAATTTGATAAAGAACAGCTCCGGCTTAAATTGAAACGGCAAACTCTAAAGGAGCGTGATGATCATAAGAGAAGCTCTGTGCAACTCAATTTGCAAGTCACCAAAAATATGGAAGCTCTATATATATCTCCCAAAAAGATGAAAACCGACATGGAAAAGCAGTCAAAATTGGAAAAAGAAATTCTGGACAATGCTCAAGAGGTTAGGCTTATCAGAGAGGCGGACGCCAGAGACCAAGAGCTTCTTAAGACCGAGGAAATGGAGTACAAGGTTGGGGAGAGAGAGAAGCAGTTACGTGATGAATTGAGAAGCGGCGGGTCCAGTTCGTCTCCTAGTTCGTTGTCCAGACGTTCGTCTGTGTCTCTCTCACGTTCGTCAAGCATACAAAGTAACCAGGATGATTCTGTGCGAAAAACAAAGCCAGCCGCCGGGCAGCGCAATTCTCTTCTTCTCACTCCCGAAGTGCAACGTACAGCTCCCGCAAGCCACGAGTCATCGCCGTATACTGGATCTCCTGCAAACTTGTTTCAAAGCCCGTCTTCCAGCTCGGCTCTGGCAGGCGCAAATGCCTCAGCGAGGGCCACGCATTCCCATTTTCAGGTTCCCAAGATACAAGCTTCGCCAAGTGATCACGTGAAGGCGGCAGCAGTTGCCTCCCGAAAGTCTGTTCAGCAACCTCTCACGGCCCAGCAAAGGCTCCAGCAACATATCATGAAATCTACCCAAAGTGGACAAGCCATAGGGAAAAAGCTGGAAACGACTCCGAAGCCAAAACCGATCTATACGCAAGCAAACGGATCTCCTAAAATACCTGACTTTTCTATTTCGAGTCCTCCATTTAGCAGTCGAAACAATTCATTCCAGAGCGATACCGACGTCCCAACAAGTCCGCTCAATTCTTTGAAACCAAGCACATTGCCTGGCTTTCAAATTCAAACCAACAGATCCCGCTCCGGATCCTTGCAGGGCACCGACCATTTACAGCTTCCTCCGAATGCTTCTGTGGCTCGTGCTTCTCCTTCGAGCAGCCAATCGCGAAGTAGATCAAATAGTTGGTCGCAACGGCCAGTGAGCTCGATCCCCGAGGAAGAAACCACTAAAAGCGCGGGTCCTAATAGCTCAGCTAGCCAGGATTCAACCGATAAGACGAGCGAAACATCTTCCATCAAAACGCGTTCACGTGCATCCTCGACTCGACAGAATGGGCCATCGCACCTATTGGGTAACATTCTAGTTGTTCCGGAGGATTCGACGCCAGAGTACGACGCAGACGGCGAAATCGTTAAGAAAGTTCGTTTTACTGGGGTTGCAGAATATTCCGAAGACGAAGATGCGCCAACGCCGCTACAAATGCAGAAACAAATGAGACAAAAGTGGTCTTCATACAAGCCACAGTTCCGCAACCGTACTAAGCAGCTTAATTCCCAAGAAGGGCTTGCTTTCAGGAAATTCCAGGGCTCCTTGGTAGGAGGAGAGTTTGAAGGCTTCAGCAAAGTTAATGCCAACAACATTCCTGTTGACGCCAATGGAAAATTCTCGATGATGAGTGTGATCAACTCTCCGGAGTCGCCTGCCAATTCGAGAAAGCTGACCAAGCTCTTCAAAAGACGCTGAAATATGAATTTGTCTTATCTTGGTGCGGCTTCAAAAAAAATTTTTCCAACTAAATATTCATCATGTCTGCTGGAGTGAAGAGAAGATTCTCGGAAAGCTTGCGAACGGGTAAAGATACTTACAACGTGTTATCACACAAGTCCACCAATCCTATTGGCGATGATGGACTGTCTAGATGTTTTCATAAAGTGAAGTCTCGACTTTATCTTTCTCTCGCTCCATGTCACATGAACTCCCCTATCGATGGAATTAGACAACAACATTTGGATCCCATGCTTATGACATACGTTTCTTTTGCGAAGGGAGTTCTTTTAGGCTATTACAATGTTCAGCTAGCTTCGGAAAATGTGATTGAGGATGAAGATGGTGGTGAGATCGCCGTTGCCAAGATCTCGAATGACAACCCTTTTGCATTCGTCTGGTGTACCGCAGAGCTGCTTGTTTGGAGGCCGCAGGTGGGCGATGTGGTCGAGGGATGGTCATACATGCAGTCACAGTCCCACATTGGTCTTCTGATCAACGATACGTTCAATGCCACAATAAAAAAGGGTGGAATCCCGCTAGGTTGGAAGTACATACCGAATCAAGTGGACGAGTACAATACAGAAGCGGGGACCGAGAAGTTTGGTAAATCTCTAGGTCAATGGACGGATGAGAATGATATTCCTGTGGAAGGAAAGGTTCGCTTTACAATAAAGGCCCTGCACGCTGCAGGAAAAGTTGTTTCGGTAGAGGGAACTTTGGTGAAGCCTGGATCGGACAAGGAAAGCCAACCGGTGGTGAGAGATGGAAAACACAAGAAATTTGACGAGCCAGAGGACATCACCGTGGATGACGAAGATGCTGCTGAGGATAAGGTGGAGATACCACGGTACGAAGAGAACGACGACGACGACGAAGATGAGGACAACAAGGTCGTTGGGGGTGACCTGAGTTCAGACGAAGAATGATGTAAAATAGCACAGCATTTCGAAAAATGTACTAGCCACATATAACCGCCACACGTATTTTAGTAGAGGAAGCTATTTGAAAACAAAAAATAAACAATGAGTAATGGATCTGCTGAAATGCTAGCTTCCCAGCTTTTGACCGAGCATTTGGGCTTCCAGCCGATATCCGTGATAGACGACATAATCAACGTGATTAATGAGATTATGTATCGATGCACTGAACAATTGGAGCTGACTCTTATTCGCAAAAAGTTCGATAAGGAAGAAGAAGAAAAACAACGACGCGAGCGTCTTCTGCAGTCGCGCGACGAAGACGATGATGTGATAGTGAACGAAGAATTCCATGACCAGACTCCAAGGGTGGAAAGTTACACGGTGGAAGACATCCAAAAGGGCACTGCTACGCTTGAGTCCCTCATGGAGCACGTTATCAACAAGAACTTTGACAAGTTCGAGGTGTATGCAATGCGAAATATTCTGAATATACCTGAAGACCTTGTTGAGGGTGGCTACGTGCGCTTGAAACACCACGAAGGATTGGTAATCCGCGATAATGCTGCAAGTGAAGCAAAGCGATTAGATTCTGAGTACGACAGACTTGTACACGAGGTGGAAGTCGAGTTGGCATTGAACAAGCTTTTGAATGATATGCTTCTGAAGTTTGCACGCTTACTAAGTTACTCAAAGAGGCTTCGAGCCAAGGTCTCATTCATAGATCTGAAATCAAAAGAATGTCTTGCGAGCGACGTGGGGGTGTTGCTGGAAAATCTTACACCCCTCAAAGAGACATATAGGTTTCTTTTAAATGAGGTTAACTATGTGTATGGCAAGGTGGAGGCAATGAAGGAAACGCTAGACGATTCAAAAGTTATCTCATTTGATCATACCGAGGAAGACAAATACTTGAATGCACGCATCAAAGGGATTCTGGAACAAGTTGGTATTTCGAAAGACGAGAGCAAAAGTTCAATAGACGCAGGGATACAGCTGGATATGGTGCAGAGCCTGAATAACATTTTAGACAAAAGACTACAGTGATACGACAGGAAAAAATGTTGTACTTGACTGATGCTCAAGTGTTCTCAAATATGGGTGTATTCAGTCTCTATCGACCTGTCTTGTACTTCCATGAGCTTGCGGAGCTCGATCAGATCGATTAAAAGTTTTGGAGCGCAACTTGATACCATGTGTATAATAGGATAATAATAATAGGGATTATTTAATTCTGAGTGAACGCAAGTTACATAGACTCATGCCATAGGCAGATAGGAAACAAAGAGTGATCTAGCAAGTTTGATAAGATCTTACGATTGATATAAGTGACGATGGCGAAAACAGTTTTCAGACTGCAGAGCCACTGACTTACTACCACTACCATTCTTTCTGACACACTTAGCAGTTCATTGGTGAAATGTACATAACTGAAACCTCTTTGAACTCATAAAAACTAAGCAACGAGTCTCTTAATACCATGGAAAGCAACGTAGCAAACGAAACAAAGACCATGATCGGTGATCACCCATATATACAAATGCATCTCTCAATATCTTACAAAGCCTTTCTAACAAAGTGAACTGCAGTTGGAACAAGCCACAATCCAACAGCAATGACTGCGGCAAGCTTGAAAGTGGCTTCGTTTTGCATTTGCTTAAACCTCTTAGCGTCTTCTTCAGAGAATCCGTCCATGATGAAATAAAAGTTTTACAAAAAAACATCTGTGCACGGTTTTTTTTATAAAATATGGACGACGGAGAGGAGACCAATCAACAATCTCCAACGGTGGAAACCACTACAGTTGAGCCGGAAACGGCAAAGGTGCCAGATACCGAGCAAGTTCCTGACCTGGAGGACGACGTTTCCAAGTTAGAGGCCCAAAAACGTCAACGTAGCGAAGAGGCGGACACGGAAAAGAAACCTAAAAACAAAAAGCTTAAACGCAGCAAAGGCGAGCCACAGGAAGCTATCGAGACGAACGCAGAGGAGCAAATCGAGGAAGAAGACGAGCAGACTCGAAAAAGAAGGGAGTTTGAAGAGAAGTTTGCTGCTGTTCTTCGGAAACCTACAAAGCGTAAGAAGAATGATGAAGTGGACTTGGAGGCAATGCAGGATGAGGCCATTGCTCATTTAAAAAACATGATGAAAGATGCTGCCGAGTTGGACATTGACTGTGTCAACAACAAGCGCCCTGCTACACACAAGCTAAAACTGCTACCCCAGGTCAAGGATACACTTTTGAAGTCTAACTTGTACGATTCGATTCTCGATAACAATCTATTGGAGGCCGTGCGAACTTGGCTGGAACCACTGCCGGACGCGTCACTTCCCGCATTCGAGATCCAGAAGACGCTGTTTAGCGAGCTGACTAAGCTACCTATCAAGACCATCCATCTTAGAGAGTCAGGACTTGGAAAGGTCATGTTATTTTATCAGAAGTCAAAGAAGGTGGACCCATCGCTTAAAAGAACAGCAGAGAAGCTTATCGGCGATTGGACAAGACCGATCATGGGTAGATCTGATAACTACAGAGCGAAGAGAGTGCAAACCGTTACGGTGGATGTCGACAGATTACAAAGCATGTCGCCAGGCCCTAAGACCCAGCAACCAGTTCGCAAGTCTTTGTATCAGGAAAGCGCAGACAGAAGAAAACGTGCGGCAGCACCAGAGGCCCGCACGAGTGTTTATACTGTGGCGCCTCAGGTGAACCTCAACTCCATCGGTCAGCAAAAAAGCAGTGTTGCAGCAATGGGAGTCGGCTCTTCTTTAAGCAGAGACGAGAGATTCAAAAAACTCAACCAGAGACTCACACAAATGAGCCAGAAAAAGAAGAGCACCAAAAAGGGAGGCGTTTCTATCGAAGGCCGCGGCTTGGCTATGTAACTCTAATACACTCGTTCTACAGCATATCTGTACCATTTTTTATTATGTCTTATTGCTCTTTCTACCTAAGATCTTGGCTTTTCCTTCTTCTCCTTCCAGAGAGCCAACAAGGACACACCAGCAACCTTGACGACCTTGAATCTGACACCTGGAATATCACCCTTGGCCTTACCTCTTCTACCGAAACCAGCAAGCAGAACTTCGTCGTTCTCGTCCACAAAGTTCAGACAACCGTCATTTGGAACGAAAGCAGTAACCTTCTTACCGTTCTTGATCAGTTGCACTCTGACACACTTTCTAATGGCGGAGTTTGGTTGCTTGGACTCAATACCCAATTTCTCAAGAACAATACCCTTGGCGTGGGAAGAACCACCGAATGGAGAGGACTTGTAGGCAGTTCCTAACAATCTCGACTTGTATGCTTTGTCTGCCCACTTGTTGTTTCTTCTGTGCACTCTCAGCTTTCTGGCGGAGTTAAGTCCTCTAGGCTTTCCTTTTCCCATGTTTGAAGTTAGTGATAGAGATTGCAAATTTTCAGAAAAATTATTTTACTAGGTCCCAGCAGGAGTGAGAAAAAACCCACTCCACTGTCACGTGAGCAAAAAAAAAAATTAAAGAACCGATTCTCTCCAATCTCCTGTAATACAGTCGCGTCGATCGGCCCACAAGAATAGCACTCCATGACGTCTGCGGAAGAGTTGATCGCTCACTATCTGAAGACTAACCACCTGACCAAAACACTGCAAGCTTTTGAGCTGGAGCTAAACAAGAAGCTGGAGTGCTCGGTGGAAGAGTCACTAGAAACAATACTAAAAGACAGATATGCGTATTTGTCTCTTGATACGGCACAGTCAAACAGGAGTGAATCGCTGTGGTCCGTTGATGCACCAAAATCCAAAGAGCTACTGCCATTGGGTAACGCGCTCTCGCTGGTGATTACATCTTCCTTTGGAACCCTCACTGTTGGCCACGAGATTCTTTCTTTAGGGGTATTTGTTACTCATAATAAACAGGTCCATTTCTATGACTTTGGCAAGCACATGAACTTGGCCGTAAAGCAAGATATGCATGGATCAACAGCTACAAAACTTGTGATACCAATAGAAGATACCGATCTGCTTGTTTCATGTGGAATGGATGGAAAATTGAGATTATGGAGAGTGCGTTACGACATCGAGTTTGACCTACAGCTTCTGAGAGAGGACCAGATACACAGACGGCTTGTTCTGGATATGCAGTTTCATAGGATAAACAGCAACTCAGGCTATCTGATTTCTATTGGGTGGGACTCTAAGCTAGTGGCCACCAAAATCAACATATTAGAGGGGACGATTCAAAAACTCAATGAGGTAACACTACTAACCAAAGCAAGCTGTCTTCTCATTTCTTTAGATGCTAACAAGATTCCAATCATTCTTGTTGGACGGACTGACACGTCCATGGTCGGTGTGTACACGATACATGACAGGATCTTTGAGGTTGGCCGTTTGGCGCTTAATGATTCTGAATTCTCAAGCCACTCGTTCCACCCGATGAGCTTTATTCAGATTAGCCAGGGAAAAGTTGTTGCTGCCACCAATCACATTCCTTATATGCGACTCATCACGTTTGAAGTTCCTAGTATTTCTGAGTTAATCGGCACTTCAGAAAGCCCGGTGCAGGACAGAATAGCCGAAATGTGTGCTTCTTCTACGGACGAAGAGCTATTCCAATCGGGATTGACGATCAAGCGTAATATTATAATTTCAAACTATAGCTCTATGTCTCCCCAGGATAAATTCTCAGATCCCATAATCAAACCGCGGCCAGGAAAAGATGGCTTGTGGATCTTTGGTGATGACGGAGTGGTTAGGGGATTCGATATAGGAAAAGGTGTTGTGGTGGAGGAGTTGAAAACGCACGATGGCCGTGTTAAAACTGCATTCGTGATGGAGCTAGCCAATAGGGAGACCATAGTCAGCTGCGGAGCTGTCGACAGAACGGTGTCTATCTGGACATAGCTACCGGTGGCATGTTACTGGCAGTGCTCGCATTTTTTTCTGTTTCCAAATCTTAATAGAAACAGAAAATGATCTTGTCAAAGATATAAATATATAATGAATACGAGTGGTAGTACAGATCTCGATGTTTTCCAAAACATTCTCAGGGTTGGAACTGGAGGTTGTGAGAGATATCTTTGAGAAGGAAGTGGTGGGCAACGAAACGTTTCTTTCTCGATCAGATATGCTCGATCCGCTGTCCAAGGAGCTCCAGCTGGTAGAACCCAAGGACATAACACAAGACGCTTGGATGGATGCGGATCAGCACACCAATGCGACTTTGGTCAACAGTCCATTGATGCCTCTACTTGATGCCCTTCTCGACACCAGCGAGGTTGTTGAAAAAGGACCCGAGGAACTCGATGGGAGCAGCTCCTATCGAACCACATTCGACTTATCGCACCTCAACATTCTGGAAGAATACCTACCGACCCCAGAGGACTCGTACTCCTATGCATACGAACACGCAGATCTCTCGGATTTAGTACTGGAACTTCCAGAAAGCTCGGAATCACCAGACTCGAGAAGAATATCTTTTTTGGGAAGCGATGATCTGGAACTGGAGCCAAGACCAAAAAGAAAAAAATCTGCTCAGCCGGAGCCCTTAAGCCTGGAGAATGAGCTGCTGAGCAGAAAAGCCCGCAAAAGCGCATTGGTGGAAGACTTCATCAGCGTTTTCGAGTTCGGTGACCCCGAGTACACAGCCATGATCAACACGCATCTTATTCCCTACTGCTCCTTAAACGAGCTTACACCTCAGCTGTTTGTGAACCAGTTGCAATTCAAAGAAGGACATCCTTGGGGTTACGAAATTAACAAAAAGTCTAATATTACAAGTAATTGTGTCGCTCGCTTTGCCCACAACGATGATGTGAATTTCTATGAACCTAGAGTATTCAGGTTCCTGCGCTCAAATAATACTTGCAAAAGACACAAACGGGAAGGGCTGTGCTCTTTCTGCAAACCAACTAAGCAGGACTATCAAGAGGACTTCGATAGTCTTTTTTTTGACTTGAATTCCTCGGGATATCTGCACCATTTAACCAAACAGCACGGCGTATTCAGCAACGGATCAGAGATGCCGTTGCCAAAATTGATAGGTCTCCATCCGGAGCTAAAAAGTAACAAGAATTCCGCCAAGATAGGCCATGTATATGTTGCTGTCTGTCCCATCTGCAACGATAAGATCAAAGTTCAGGACTTGAGTCCTGACAGCCAAGTTTCAGGAAATCGGTTCTTGGCATATTTCAGACACATGCTTACGCATAACGTGAAGAAAAACAGTGGCAAGGGTCGTTAATTTCTCAAAAGACAATTTCTCCAGGAAGAACGTTGTATTTGCGACCATTGGAACGAACAGACTCTCGATTTATATCCCTTTTTAAGGCCTTTCGCATGTCAAAAGCGTCGATTTCGTCGTCTATCTTGTTCCTATTGATTTTGTTTTCGTAGTCGCCGTAATATCCAACCACACGTCGGTAAACCGAGTAACCAAGCTTCTCATATAGTACAATGGCGAGCTTATTGTTGCATCTTACAAACAAATCAATGAAGTACGCTTCATATGGTTCGCTTTCCGTAAAACGTTCTAAAGAAGAACAAAGCATTGAAGCAAGCCCAATTCGCCTGTAGTTAGGATTCACAGTGACGGCACTGATATGTGCGTGCCAGTCTTTGCCCCTGCCCTCTGTTTTGGCGAGCATATAGCCTTCCACAGTATTGGAAGGAGACACGGTTTTGTAGAACAAAGATGGCCATTCAGACAGGTACTGGAGGTAAAAATATAGATAGAAATTCTCTGTGAGCGGATCCAGATTGATGGGATTCAACTCAAAAAGATCTGTTGCCGAGAACGGTTTAATAGTGCTCATATTTCAGATATAGATAAATTTTAGAGTATGAATTTTCACCGATCTACTTGTACATTTCGTATTATTTACGCCCACTCAGGATTTCTAAATCCTCCACGACCTCCTCTTCCTCTTCCTCTTCCTCTTCCGCGTCCACGGTGTCCACCTCTGCCTCTGTTGTGTCTGAGCGATGTCTGACCGAAAGTGTCCATGTTGAGCTGTTTCTCTTCCTGCCATCTCATTCTATCCGACGCAGACTGCTCTGTAGATGACGAAATAGTATCAAAGAACGACGATTTTTTGTTATAAAATGACGACTCAGCTGACTCAAGCTCGGCTTCCTTCTCAAACTTGGCATTGTTCGACTCGAAGTCGAAGTCGTTTCCAACAGGTGCTTGCGATTTTTTTGTGCTTTGGCCCTGCTTCTTAGAGTTGTTTCCTTTTTCACCTGATGATCTTTCAGTGGAATTTTCTTGTCTTTTGGACTCGTCGGACACGTTATCCACTGATGGTCTATTTTCAACTTCAGATTGTTTCTTCTCCGTGACAGGTTGGGAAATTTGCTTAGCAGGCTGGGCCTGTGGTTGCTTGACCTGTTGTGTAGCTGGCTGGACAGGAGTTTGAACTGCAGCAGGTTGTGCAGGCTGCGCAGGCTGCGCAGGCTGCGCAGGTGCAAGTTGTCCTGGTTGAGGAACAGGAGACTGGAACGGTATTTGACCTGGAGGGAAGAAGTTTGCAGGGTTGAACACAGGAATCGGTTCAGGAACAACTTGTTCAATAGGAACCTCCAAAATGTTTAGAGTCTTGACGTCAGGTCCACTCAGCATAATGTGCTCGTATATTTGTGTCGATGGATACACGATTCTGTTAGGATCGAGAATCCTACCCTCGGTACCGAAGACCCGCACACTCTTCAATGCAATAGTGCCCTTGGTGCCATCGATATTCTCGAGAATTCCAACGTATCTAATATCTGCCTGCGAAATAAGGGAAATGGTCTTTCCAATGTATTGAGACATAATGTTGGGAAAAATTGAAGGACTTAAAATTATTTATTTTCTATCGTAACTATTACATTTTACCATCTTCCAGATCCGAAATCGTAACTGGTTTGTCCACCACCAACAACATCGCCATACGTCGTACCGTTAGCACCCCCGTAGACCGTCTGTCCTGCGTACGCGGTAGCTCCATTAGCTTGAGCTTGAAGTTGCTGCTGGTCTAACTTGTCAAGTTCAAACACGATGTTGGCGATTTTCTTTTGTAGCTCGATGCATCCTTTGGAAAAAACTTCATTTGGTTTCAGCGGTCCAGTAGTCTCCAAGTTGACATAGAATCGGTTAGGCTTTGCAGTGTAATCGAATCTTTCTCCAGGAACAGGGGGCTCTTCCCATTCGCAGTTGTCACTTTTTGGCCACTCCTCTTCAACACTATCTTCAAACCAATAATCTGTGTGTTTGAGCTTGTTCCATGGATCATATTCGAATCCAATCGCGGCACACGGAGACCACTTGGCATGCTCTTTGGCAATACCTTTCTTTGCGACACATCGGACGTGCAACTGCTGATGCTTTTTCAGTTTGCACAGCAAAACACCCTTTCTTTCGGGGTCTCTCACCACAGGACTTCCCAGGTTCAAACCGGTGTTTGGACTGACGATCGTCAGATGGCTAGAATACACATTCATTGTTTCGTCGGAGTCGCAGTGAGCTCTCAGTTCCAGCGTCACAGAGCACTTTTCGCAATGGTCTTCACATGTGCAGTCTCTGGTATACTTGAGTTGATCAATATCTTCACTTTCAAGAGGCACGAGACCCATTCTGTGCGATAAAAACTCATCTGCCAGCACGCTTGTATTGACCAAAATTTCTACCAAATCGATCGCCAGCGTGGGCACTTCGGCTAACATCGTTCTCCGCAACGAGTTCGCCAGGGAAAGGTCAACATCACCCAATATGAAGTCGACCTCATCCCGTCCAGCCTTCCGAATAGTCACCTGCGGCTCTTCAGACATGGTGCGTAGTTTTTTTTTGTTTTTCGCCACAGATGAAAAATTAAGCACACCGAAAACCCATCGTTAGTTATCAGACATGGCCCAGAAGATTAACATTCCTGATTTGCGGTTTGAACAAGTCTTCAGACGGAATCTACTGGCATACGCGAAACAACGCAAGGGAGCACAGACAACCGATGCTGACCCTTTACCTATGATCACCCCATCTCTGGTTATTTATACCATTATCAAAGACCAGGTTCTGATGCCTTTCGTCCAAGGTTTTGCAGTGGCCTTTGGTTTAATGCTAATCCGTCCCTGGATCCGCAAAATATATGATTCTGGTAAGTTTGTTGGAATCCGCTTGGTTTCTGGCTTCAGCAATATCACCGCAAGTTTACAACCGTACAAATAACTATTTATGCTTATCATTTTTTCTCATTCCATGCACAGCAGTCAGCGAACTTCACGAGTTGTCCTCCGAAGAGATCCAAGGAGCTACCATAGGTAAGATCAACTTTGCCTCCGCTAAGTTTCTCCACCAGGGAGAGATCGGTGATGGACTTTGCTCCTCCGGCATACACAACAGGGATAGGCGACCACTCACCTAGTTTCTGAACTAGTTGCTGGTCAATTCCATTACACAGCCCCTCAACATCCGCAGCATGCACCAGAAATTCCGAGCAGTACTGACTGAGTTCCTGGAAAAGCTCTCTGCTCAACACTGTTGTCGTCAGCGTTTGCCATTTATTCATTGCCACAACCCATGAATATGTGCCACCATTTTCGACCTTGCGGCAACTTAGGTCAATGACGAGCCTCTCAGCTCCGATAAGTTTGCTGAGCTTTTTCAAGCGATCCCAGTCAAGCTCCTTCTCGGGAAACAGCCAAGACGTAACAATGACTTTGCAGGCTCCATTATCAACCCAGTACTTTGCATTGTCGATGTTGATCCCCCCGCCTACTTGCAATGCGCCTGGCCAAGCTTTGATCGCTTCCAACGCGGCCTTGTCGTTACTCTCTAGTGACCCGAGTTTGATCACATGTGTACGCACTATATTGTGGTTTTTGTATATTTGAGCGTAATATGATGAAGAGTGTTCACTGACAAAATTCGTGGAAACCTGGTCAACATTGTCTTTATCGTCCTTGGAAAGCGTCCCTCCAACAATTTGTTTGACTTTGCCTCCGTGTATGTCAATGCAACCGACGTATCTAGTCATGAAAAATAATTTAATTAACTAATGCACAAAAAAAAAAAATTATACAAAAAAACTATACTATGGCTCCTTTAGTTGTGAAGTTTGAGGACAAGTATGCACCCTCAAAGGTAAAGCCCACGAAGGAAGACAAGAAAGTTCTTAGGAGCGGGAAACCGATATCACTGGAAGAGCTCAAGCGCAAGAAGAAAACACAAGAGGAGCAGCTTCTCAAAGGATCAAAATCAAAGACAGATGAAGAGGACATAAAAAATGACATCGCTCTCGATAGGCTTCTGAATGAATCCCACATTTTAGCTGATACTAGGGGAAGTATCTACTCAGGAGCCGATCTTACTCTTCAGACCCTGGACCACGAGAATCCTATCGGAAATGCACGAGTTAAAACTCTGAATAGCCGGATCCAGAAAATATCTGAAGTGAATGGCAACGATAAGAGGAAACTAGAGAAGATGCCCATGGAAATGCGGAAGGGTATGATCAAGGCACATATGCGCAGAATCGAAAAATATGAGCGCGAGGCCAAGGACGCAGGAATTGTGTTAGCGAAGAAAAAGAAGGACGAATTTAGGCGCCTGGGTGATCGTGGGGTCACTTCCATCACAAGCAGAATCGGTACCGGGGTAAAGAAAGATAAAAGAGTTAGGGATCGTGGATTGAAGATCAACAGTGTCGGAAAATCCACTAGAAACGGATTGGTGTTATCACAAAAAGATATCGACAGAATAAATAAGGGAAGGTAATATACCTGTATTAATATAATGATACATGCTCAGTCATCCCACTCCATTCTAGCTTCTCTGAGTTTGGTGATTTTGTTGACGAGCTGTGCGAGCTGTAAGCGTTCAGCAATTTTCGAAGCTGCTTGTAGGGCTCGTTCATCACGTAACTTGCTAGCAAGATACAATGCATCATGAAGATTGCTATCATTGCAAGACTGACCAAACTGCTTCAGAAGGGCGGCGTCGTACTTAACACTTATCTCGGCCAGTCTTTCCTGAGCAGTCTCATCCACAACATCATCGTTACCTATCGCATCATTGAGCAGTTCACCCATCGTGATGTGGCGCACCAGCTCTTCCTCTGGATCGTCTTCCTCCTCTTCTCCAGTGATTGGCACCCGAATCGGAATCTCTAAAGGCATGGACAACGGGAACGAGGGATAATCAGAAGCTCTTGTGACAATAGTATTAAAGTGGCCTTTGAGCAGCCCCAAAGGCCAACATTTGATATTCTCACCCGTGGAAAGCTTCTTGACACCTGCTGCCGTATCGAGGATGGGAATCCAGGAGGCTTGCAAAGGATCCCTCCATCTTGTCAGAATTAAGAGGAGATCGTCGCATCCGACGACGCACGGGTCACCGTCTAAGGAGAAAAATATTCCTTTCAACGGGTACAACGGATAGGAACCACCCGCCAGCTGAAGAGGTAAATGCTCGTTCCGTTGGAAATACTTCCCATCAAGATCCTGCAAATTAAAGTTGAGCGACCCTGAGTTGTAGGTAACAGTGAAAACGTACTTCTCGCTGTTAACACATGCCACAATGGGAGCAGTTTTTTCAACTCTTTCTATCCGGCCAAACAAGCTGTATTTGCGGACGAAACCGAGCGACGTTGCCACAAAGATCGAATTCTTACTTAGTGTCACGGAAGAAACAAACTCCTCCGGCTGCAGAAGCAATGTTCGAACCCAGGAGTCCTGCTGGTCGTGTGTCTTGTACATTATGGTGGACTTCCTGCCTTTTGCGGCGGATGCGAGTAAAATGCCATCTTCGGTTATGGATGCCACGTTGAAGCCATATAGATCTTTGAAATGATATTCATTGTGCAGACCTTTGTCAAAAAAACTGACTGTTATCGTGTTATAACTATCCTGCTTCACTGTCCATGCGTAGCCAATGGAGTTCATTGTTAAGTATTTTCTATTGCCGTTCCATGGCGTTCCTCCTGGGGAGTATGGTTGGATTTCGAACAGTGGCCTGGAGCCCTGCTCGTCAATGACGACCTTGCGATGTTTGACTGGGTGACCAGGGTCCAAGGGACGCTTTCTTTCAACGTATCCCGAACCGTCGTCGTCAACGATGAAGTCATCCTCGGGTGCTTCATCAAATAGCCCCGTCACTTCGCTTTCTGACTCGCTGTCTCCTGCTTCATTGATCGGAAGCTCCGGCTCTTTTGTCCTCTCGTCTGCTGGAGCAACAGACTCATAGCGGATTATATGGCCCGAGTCTGTTCCTACCACAATCTCGAACTCCACGTCTCCTCGGCCCCACGATAGCGAACAGCCATTTTCTGGCAAGCTGTAAACTCTGAATGGTTTTCTAGTGACTGTTTCCCAGATAACAAGCTTTTTGTCGTGAGCGACGGAGGCAAGATAGCGTCCATTTGGAGACCACTTCAAATCAGCAAGGGGTTTGTCATGAGTTTGTCCTCTGAACTTGAAGCTCAAAGCAGAGAAATCTGACCGGTCGTAAACTTCAATTTCCCTGTTCTTGGTAGGAATGGCAACCAGATCCCCATCGGGATGCCAGTCGCAACCACAAACACCAAATACTTCCTTGGATGCTGGAGGATGGGTGCCAAACGCGTCATCCAAGTCGAGATCGTCTTCATCCTCATCATCGACGAGTTTATGCTTCTCGGTAATGTTGGTAAAGACATGTTTCTTCACAGGTTCTGCCGTCGAGTACGCGTATATGGAAACATCTCCATTCGAAAGCGAGACTGCAGCCAGATCGCCGACGTTGTTATATCCGATTGCAGTGATTTGGTCACCGGTATTCACGGACTTGATGTTCGCATCGGAATCCAGTGACATAAGTTTGAGCTCTCCATCGGAGCCACCGCACAGCACCATGGAGCCCCCATGTGTGAACACGGCATCGCGCAGACTTAATGGCGAACGCACCAGCTTTCCCATAGACTTTAGTGAACTCAAGTCATAGTATTCACAAACTCCACTTTTAGAGGCGACTATGCCGAATTGGCGTCCATTCAACTCGCCAATTTCGAACGAGCTAACTTTTCCCAAAATGTCTAGCACTTCGGGCTCGCGTTCCGGATTTTTGACATCGAAAACTTTCAAGACGCTGTTCGTACAAACATAGAGCTTCAGGCCGTCTCGAGAATGGCGTACAAATGTTGTTCCTGCGGTAACAAAGACCTGTTTCAGCGAATCCATGACAAAAATCTTGGAATAAATTGTACGCGTTACTAGATCCTAGTAAGTCGCGGTCGGTGCACGGATGCGATAAAAAATATTTCTGAAAAAAATTTTAGATATACTATCATGTCGGATTCGTTTTTCTCGGACCCTTCCAAGAAGAGGAAGCGTTCTTCGGTGGCTGCACAGAGGAGCAGAAAGCAGAAGCCACAGACATCAGCAAGAAATTCAAGAGATAAAGAAAAGGTCTCCAGCGACATTGATGAGGAGGAAGCGCAAAGCGATATTTTTGACGAATCGTCTGAGAACGATTCGCAAAATGGAGAAGACGAAGAAGCATACTCAAGCGAAGATGAACACGCCGGAGAGAGCGCAGCAGACAAGAGACGTAGAATGGCCAAACAGTACCTGAGCGAACTGCAGGCAGAAACAGAGACCTATGAATTTGACGCAAAAGATTTAGACGACGATATTATCGCCTCCAGATTGCAGCAAGACGTTTCTGAACAGCAGGGCCACGTTTATCAGTTTATTGGAGAGAAACTGCAGCTCCAAGATGCTCAAATCGCCATCACACGGGTGTCCAACATGGGACTGACTGGTGTGGCAGTTCGCTATCCATATGTCTACACAGTCTCAAAGGACATGGAGCTTGCCAAATGGAACGTGGAAGGTAAGAATAAGAAGCCTGTCAAGGTCAAATTCGTGAAGGGCGGACGCAAATACATAGAGATTTCCAAAGAGCAAATGAACAACGGCCACTGTGATGAGATACTCACTGTGGCGGTGAGTCCAGACGGCAAATATGTTGTGACCGGGGCTCGCGACAAGCGCATCATCATATGGAGCAGCGAGAACTTGGCTCCTATACGTGTTCTGGAGACGCGTGATCGCAGAGGCGAAGTTTTGGGACTCACCTTTCGCCGAAATACTGATCAACTGTATGCTGCCTGTGCTGATCTTAAGATCAGAACGTACAGCGTCAACCAGCAGGCACAGTTAGAAACTCTGTATGGGCATCAGGATCTGGTGTCTGACATTGCGGCGTTGGCACAAGAAAGATGTGTCACCGTCGGCTCGCGCGACCGCACAGCCATGCTCTGGAAAATAGCAGAAGAGACGAGACTCACGTTTAGAGGAGGAGACACTCCTAAGGCAGGCATCGAGTTTTACGCGGAAGGAAGCATTGACTGCGTGTCAATGATCGATGATACACATTTTGTCACAGGGTCGGACAACGGCAACATCTGTCTGTGGTCTCTGGCCAAAAAGAAACCGCTATACATAGAGAGACAAGCTCATGGATTTGAACCACCTAAGGAACCATGGAGAGCTAGTGCTGAAAAGAATAGACAAGAGGCCGAGTTGCAAGTGCCCAAGCCACAACCTTACTGGATCACCTCCATTTACGCAGTTCCATACAGCGACCTGTTTTTTTCTGGATCTTGGAGTGGAGAAATTAAAGTGTGGCGGCTCGAGAAAGAACTTCGTAAGTTTGTTCTCGTGGGCACTCTGGAGAGAGCCAGAGGGGTGGTGACGAGAATCGGTGGTCACTTCGAAGACGACCAGGTGCACATTTATGCCTCTCTGTCTAAAGAACATCGTCTGGGCCGTTGGATTGGAGGTGTCAGTGGTAGCAGAAACGCATTGTACTCGTGTGTGATCAAAGTCAAGAGTAATTAATAATACATAGCAAGAATTAGCTGGTATTTAACGTAGTCCTACATAAGTCGAAAGCAAAAATCAAATCTAGATCAAAGCAGCCATAACAAGTCCAGCCATACCAAAGGTAAGACCGCTCAATGGAGAAACACCATTAGCTTGGGCTTTCGAAGAAGAAGAGGAGGCAGCGGTGGAAGTAGCTTCACCATCGTGAGTGGACACAGAGGTCGAGCTCGAACTGGAGCTACCGTGAGAACTGGACTTGGCATGAGATTTGGAGCTGGATTTCGAGTGAGAGCTGAAAACGCTTGACGATTGGACAGAAGACTTGCTGTGGAAGGAAGAAGAAGCAGCCACCGAGGAGGAAATCTTTGGAGCCACCTTGGAAGATGATGGAGCAGCCGACGTCACGTACGAAGTTCTGAGAGTCGACGATGGCACAAACGACTGTCTGCTAGATTGAGCAGAGGTATGGGAAACCTCGTGGGTAGTACGCACAGAAGCGGCAGAAGCGATAGCCAAAAGACCCTTAGCCTTCTCCAAAGAGGCAGACGATTCGGAGGCAACAGAGGCTGCAGATGCGGCGGAAGCAGAAGATTCAGAGGCTTCTGAAACGGAAGCAGCTGAAGCGGAGGATTCGCTCGCAACAGATGCGGCCGAAGCAGCGGAGGCAGCTGAAGAAGCAGAAGCAGCAGAAGCAGCTGAAACCGAAGACTCGCTAGCCACGGAGGCGGCAGAAGCGGAAGCAGCCGAAGCCGACGACTCTGAAGCCACTGAAGCCGCGGAAGCAGCAGAAGCAGCGGACGCAGAAGAGGCATAAGAGGCAGCGGACGCAGCAGAAGCAGCAGAGGCGGAGGACTCACTTGCCACGGAGGCTGCTGAAGCAGAGGATGCTGAAGCAGCAGAGGCCGAAGAAGCAGAAACAGAGGACACGGACAGAGCAGAGCTTTCAGATGGTGACAACAAAGTCTCGGTGACGGTGAGAGTGACTTGAGACGTTGTAGTCTCTTCAGCTTTGACGTAAGAGCTAAGCAGAAGCAATGGCAAAACACTCTTGTACAACATTATTATATCTTGTGTTGGAATGGAGGTATCTGGTTCTTTCAAAAACGAGTGGAAAATAAGCTTTGGTAGCAAAGATGAGAGCGTGTCTCTAGTGATAAGGAATGACTATAGTGAGTTCTGGAGCTTGTTATCCAAGTTGGTTAGAAAGAAAACTAAAGCAACTTCAGTAAACAAACTTTTCTCGTTGTGGTTGCTGACCGACTGGGGAATCACTGCAAAGTTTTTATTATGAAAACGTCCAAATGTAAACAAAAATAGTAGTGGACTAGCAAAATCAAATTGTTAAATAACAATAAGATGATTATGGCCGAGAAATCACAAGTCCTGATTTGGTAGGGAGGGGTCCCAAAAGAGCAATAGTGTGCATTTTTTGTCCAGAGAAAGTAATAAACATCAAGATGATGGCCAGGCCACAATTCTAACATTGTCTGAAGGGCATCAGGAAACCTCCCCTTGCAACAGAATCAGGGTAAGTAAGGCTGAAATGATGACGGAGAAATTACGATCCCGCTAGCAAACGAATACCCGAGGTTGCGAAATCATCCAGAAAGCACCGATGTGTAAGGGAATGCAGAAAACGATTCTACGGAATGGACAAGCATTTTCTTGCTCCATATGCTGAAGAAACACGAGATTTTCCACATTTCGATTACACGTGATTGACCTGGTTTACGGTGGCCGTTACAATAGGTAGATTGCACGGTAGTAAGAGAAGTCTCGTGTAGATCTGCTAGGCTAAATTACTGATATAATAATATCCTATTCATACATGAATCTAACGGTCAGCCCTACACCGGAATATAATTGCAGATCGGCAACCCTGTTTATTGTCATACTATTGTAAAAACTATTGTTGAATTTTGAAATTCTTGCTCGTCCACTAAAAAGCTTTGTTGCTCGAAAAAAGAAAACGTTGGCGAAAAGTTTTGGTGCGAGAATAAAACAAAAGCACGAACAAAGAAACAAAGAAAGGTTTTTTATTAATTTTGGTCTCACAATATAAATAATATAAACAAGGTTTCTAACACCCAAGAAACTTCATACGTACCATCGCCAAAGATGGAACAGTACCAAGTGGACCAGGATGGTAAGAGAGGCTTACCTCCTCTTTCTCATATAATCCCGGGTCAGACGCAGCCTTCGAGTCAGCAACAGTCTCCGAATACCCATCACTCTAACTCAGGGTCGAACTCTCCTCAACCAGAGGCGGATAAGACGGAGCCCAATGAAGCACTCACACATGCTCAACAACATGAACATAAACTTTCTCATCAACAACCTCAAATGTCTGTTCCTCAGCAGTCTCAGATACCTGTTCAGTACCAGCAGATCGCTGTCCAGCAGCAGTTCCCTCAACAGGCTGCCATGCAATATCCTCAGCAGATCCAGCAGCAATATCTGATGCAAGCTTTGCAGATCCCACCTCCCCCTCAGCCTCCTCAACTGGATTCTTCAAAGCTTTTTGAAAAATGTACATGCAAACAGGAAGGAAACCGGATCCCTAGACCGAGAAACGCATTTATTTTGTTTAGACAAAAGCATCACCAAGCATTGTTAGAGGAAGGAAACGTTATAAGGACTAATCCTGATGTGTCCAGAGAGTTAGGGCGTAGATGGAGAAACTTGCCACCAGAAGAAAAAGAATACTGGAACAAGCAGGCTGAAGAGGAAAAGAAAAGACACGCCGAAAGGTATCCAGGTTACAAATACACCCCTCGAAGGAACAGTAAAAAGAACTGTCCACATTGCAGCACAAAACAGGCAATCAGAAATCACAATTTGGCCATGCAGTCATATATGGCTCAATATCCTAATCACGCGTACGCCTTTGCTTTGAACGGCAACCAATACTTCCCTCAAGCAGTCAATACTGCTAACGGGTCTGTTGCGCAACAGCAAGCTGTTCAAGCCGTGCAACAGCAGGCACCTGCACAAATCCCCCAACAGCAAGCTTTGTACTATCAACCTAACATGGTTGCAATGCAACCTCAACAATTTAAGTCAGATGACATCTATCCTGCCCTTGCGAGTGCATCTACAGGCAGTCAGACCTCTATGAACCAAGCACCAAGTGCCAAGAACTCTTCATCACCAAACGTGGCGCAACAGACCGCTACAATGAGTGATCAAAATCAGTACATGACGTTTGTTAATCAAGTTAACGGCCAGCAAGGCGCAAGATATTCTAATGGCCAAGCGGCTCAGCAACAGCAAGTGAAGGCTGAATCGTCGCAAACCCCCAACTACACACAGATGTACATGTCTCAAATGATGGACACTAATCAGATTTACGCTGCAATGAGCAGACAGCAACAGCAACAGCAACAGCAGCAACAACAGCAGCAGCAAAGCATGTACATGAATCCTATGTTTGGATACGATTTCCAGCAAAACGCTCAAGCTCAAGCCCAGGCTCAAGCTCAAGCCATGCAAATGTCTTTGCCATCTATAAACAACTTGTCTCTTCCTCCCCTAAACATGAATCAAAAGAATGGGGGCTGAGTTTCCCACTACATGATTAACGTAGATATAGATTATTTAGTACATGTATTTTATGCTGCGTGTTTGCTTTATAACTTGGCAATTTAGCCGATTGTAGCAATAAAATTTCGAATTTTTTGTTTGGATGCTCAGCCTCCTTTTTTAAAGCTCGCAGCCGTTTAATAATAATAATTGATAAGTGGACCCTGCCGCAACGAGGCACAATCCCATTGACTGCATATATGAACAACTCAATATAATATCTGATAAGTCTCAAATTGAAAAGTTTTCAAATGGCCATCTCGAGGAAAAACACGGATCTTGAGGCACAGGCCAAGTACAAGTTGTCAGCGGAGGACCTAGGGCCTCTGCACGATCCGAAGTCACTGAAAAAGCTTCAGGACCTTGGTGGAATTAAGACCGTCGTGTCTTCTTTGAACACTGATGACTCCCGCGGGCTATCGAAGGATATATCCGGCCAAGAGCTGGAACAACGCCAACGCGTCTATGGGGCCAATACGTTGCCTAAGAAAGCCAGCAAGTCATTCCTAAAATTATGCTGGGAGGCGCTGCAAGACAAAATTCTCATTATGCTTACTATCGCCGCCATCGTGTCGTTGGCACTAGGACTATATGAAACGTTTGGTCAGCCCACCGAGTATGACGATGAAGGAAAACCTTTGCCCAAAGTTGAGTGGGTGGAAGGTGTGGCCATCATCGTCGCCATTGTCATCGTTGTGATCGTGGGATCTGTCAACGATTACAACAAGGAGAGACAGTTCACCAAGCTGAATGCAAAAAAAGACGATCGTAACGTCATTGTGTACAGATCTGGAGAGAAGCAGTTCTTACCTATTGGTCAGCTTCTTGTGGGAGATTTGATTTACGTGGAGACTGGAGAAGTCGTTCCAGCAGACTCGATTTTGGTGTCTGGAGAATGCGAATGTGACGAAAGTTCTCTCACAGGTGAGACCCATGCGATCCGGAAAATACCAGCAGCGTATGCTCTGGAACGTTATGAATCTCTTGGAAACCCCGACAAGGACATTGGGGATAAAGGTGTGGACGATCCTATGTTAATATCTGGTGCGAAGCTCATTTCTGGCCAGGGAAAGGCTATCGTGACCGCTGTGGGTACCAACTCCATGCACGGAAAAATTATGATGTCGCTCCGCCACGAATCTGAGGAAACGCCCCTGCAGCAAAGACTTTCGCACTTGGCTGACGGCATTGCCAAGTTCGGATTCTTGGCAGCTATCATTTTATTCATTGTGCTTTTCATCAAGTTTTGCGTCAAATTGGGAAGCGACTACGAACGTCTCACTGGTGCGCAAAAAGGTACGAAATTTCTGAATATTCTGATCACCGCAATCACCATTATTGTTGTTGCTGTTCCAGAAGGACTTCCTCTGGCTGTCACATTGGCTTTGGCCTTTGCAACAACAAGGATGACCAAGGATGGCAATTTAGTGCGTGTTTTAAAGAGCTGTGAAACCATGGGAGGAGCAACCGCTATTTGCTCTGACAAGACTGGAACGCTTACGGAGAACAGGATGCGTGTTGTGCGAGGGTTTATAGGACACAGCGATTTCGATTACACCTCGTCCAAGGAGTCAGCTGGGGACGTTGCAGAAAACATCAGCGATTCTTTGAAAAACAGTTTGCTCGATAACATCTTGTTGAACTCGACAGCTTTTGAAGCCAAAAAAGAAGATGGCGATAAGACTACTGTTACCAAGAAGAAAAGCTTATTCAAATCTCCAGCGAAGGACCAACCTAAAGCGGAAGAACCTTTCGTCGGCTCCAAAACAGAATGTGCTTTGCTCCTTCTGGCCAAAGACAAGTTTCATGCTATAAATGAGACCACTTCTTTGGAGCTTATCCGCGAGCATGCGCAACATCGCATTGTGCAGGTGATCCCATTCGAATCCTCGCGTAAATGGGGTGGAATTGTTGTAAAGAGCGAATCCGGTTATAGATTTTACATCAAGGGCGCCTCTGAATTGGTTTTCTCTCGGTGTACGGATAGAATGATGTCGGACGGAAATGTGAGATCGATCACCACCTCGATCAAGAATGAGATTAGCACGAAAATCACAAATCTTGCTGAAAACGCTTTGAGAACCCTTTGCCTTGCTCATTGTGACTTCGAAGGGCTCGAGTCTTGGCCCCCAACCAATTTGGCCAAATCAGACAACAGGAAGGAAGCAGATCCCGAACTGCTATTCGGTGAAGCGGTGGAGACACTGGCAAACGATGCCAATGCTGCAGCGGAAGAGAACACGAATCTTCCCAAGATTGTGATTGGAGAGGAAGCAGATACTAAACGGCAGGGATTGGTTTTAGATTCCCTTGTCGGTATCCAGGATCCACTCCGTGACGGCGTCAAGGATGCAGTGTACAAGTGTGCAACCGCAGGTGTGCGTGTGCGGATGGTGACGGGTGACAATATTCTGACAGCTCGTGCCATTGCGAAAAACTGTGGTATCCTCAATGACGAAACCTACGACGATCCAACCGCGTGTATGGAAGGACCTGTGTTTAGGACCTTGAGCCCACAAGAGCGAGTGAGACTTGTTCCGAAGCTGTGTGTGTTGGCTCGGTCCAGTCCTGAGGACAAGCGGATTCTGGTTGATACTTTGAGACGTCAGGGAGAAGTCGTTGCAGTGACGGGAGATGGTACCAACGATGCCCCAGCTCTGAAACTTGCCGACGTCGGTTTCTCGATGGGTATTGCAGGAACGGAGGTTGCTCGGGAAGCTTCTGACATTATTTTGACAACAGATGATTTTTCCTCAATTGTTGATGCCATCAAATGGGGAAGAACGGTGGCCACGTCTATTCGCAAGTTTGTTCAATTTCAGCTGACCGTCAATGTCACAGCAGTTGCATTGACCTTCATCTCCGCTGTTGCATCTTCAGACGACAGCTCGGTTCTGACAGCCGTTCAGCTGTTATGGGTCAACCTGATTATGGATACATTAGCCGCCTTAGCACTGGCTACGGATAAACCAGATGAAGACATCTTGAATAGGAGGCCCGCCGGCCGCCATGCACCTCTGATCTCTACCTCCATGTGGAAAATGATTCTTGGCCAGTCTGTCGTTCAGTTGGTAATCACTTTTGTGCTTCATTTTGCCGGCACCAAAATCTTTTTCTCTGGAGGACCCGTCAATGACCACCAACAAACACAGATCTCTGCTATGACCTTCAACACGTTTGTCTGGTTGCAATTTTTCAACCTCTTCCTAACTCGAAAACTTGATGAAGGAGATGGTATCACCAATGTCAAGGACCGGATCAGTCGTTCCAATCTCGATTTCACGCAGCATTTCTTCAGCAATTGGTACTTCATCACCATTGCTGCTATAATTGGTGGTTTCCAAATTCTTATCATGTATGTGGGAGGTGCCGCTTTCAGTATTGCAAGACAGACAGGCGCCATGTGGGGCACTGCTGTTATTTGCGGATTACTCTCCATTCCAGCAGGAATTATCATAAGGATCGTCCCAGACATCTGGGTGGAGAAAATATTCCCTACAAAAGCGTTCAACAAGTTAATCTCCTTGCTCACCTTCAGAAGGAAAAAACAACTTGATCCTGAAGACGAAGAATCGTACGATACTCATGGTGGGAACGATAATATTCTAAGCGTGGGTCATACCAAGAATATAGGCGCTCGCTCTCGCTCTTCTACATCGACCGATACGTCGGATCTCTCTCAAACCACTGAAAGTACTTTGTTTTCTGGAAACGATAGCAGATATACTGCCCACTCTGAAGATATATAGGAAATTAATATTGTACAATATTAATCATTTGTTATTTATTGAACTTATCGAGGTACCTTTTTTTTTCGTTATCCAGGAACTGAGCAAAGTCAGCATATATAGGATAAAACCTCGATAAATTCTTGAAGAATGGAGACAAATCGATAAGAACTTGCATTTTTTCAACAAGACTGGCATTAGGGTCAGTTGAGCCCCTTTCTCTCCCAATCTGATCCAAAATCGTCTCCTCCAATATGCTCAGCGACGAGGAAAAAGTATCTAAGGATATATTGGTTGCAGCCTCAGCGGAAGAGGCACCGGTTGGAGCCAGAGAAGATTTGCTTGCCGATCCATTCATTTTTTCTTCCTCAATGACGCTTGTAAGAACCACTGCTTGAACAGTTTCGAATATATTGAGTACAGCACCTATGCGTTCTTTCACTAGCCTCAAAGTCTGAAATTCTCTTATTAGTTCTTGCGATTCGGGGGATTTTCCAATGCCAGCGAGTTTGGTGTTCACTTCCTCGATGTCTCTGTTAAGTGAATTAATAGAAGATGACAAATACTCCACGTAGTATTCCAATCTGGTGATACCTGTGTTGTTGTCTGAAGCGTACGATATGATCGATGAAGAGTCATGCAAACTTTGTAACTTATTCTCAAATTGACGGGTTAGCTCATTAGTATAGTAGTCAAGATGTGTGAGCAGCGAGAGACATTTACCTTGGAGTGATTTGAGAGAGTTTTGAGATGCAAAAGAGACGGACTTGTTTTTCATCTGAGGGGCAGATAAGCTTAGCGACGACGAAAATAGAGCATCTAGGTAGTCATGAGGCACAAACGCTTCGTCGAAAAACATCGACAGAACCTCATTTTCCTTCTCTGAAGACATCTTGAGAAATAGAAAATAGATATTTATCACTTCAACTTTTTGCACAGCCGATGATTGACGAAGTCATATTTCAACATGATTTTGAAGATGTGATACATGACGCTCGTAAGGGTATCGTCGAGCGAGAAAAATTCTGGGCGTACATCAATGGTGACAAAGTGGAATTTGAGTGTGTGGGCAATCAAGTACGTTCTCTAGGACAATGGTCATTCGGAGAACAGGATCACGAGTATATTTTGAAAGACCACAGCAAGGTTATCACTATAAAGAAGTCTAAAACTGTTTACAGATATGATCACGAAATAAGCAGTGTTGCTGCGACAGATGATGACAAGCTTGCAGTGGGAAGCACGGATGGGCAAATGGTATTCGTGAATGTCGACGGCTCCGTTGTCGAAGTACCCCAAGCACACTATTCTGATGTGCTACTACTGCAATACTTTCCCAGCAAGCAAGTTGTTATGAGTGTCGGTCTTGACTATACCATAAAAATCTGGTCAGTATTAGATGGAAGCAATCCCAGAGTAATGCGCAAACACAAAGGCAAAATCACAGCCGTTACAGCGGTGGGACGGGGAAGGAATATTATTTCTGGTGCACGAGATGGAACCGTTTATATTTGGGACTGTTCCAGTGCCAATGTCGTATGGGAGTTTTGCAGAGCTGAACAATCTGCTGACCCTGTGATTGGCCTCGCTGTGGTCAAACAACCATACTCTGACGAATCAATGCAGGATAGCAACGACACCACGTTCTTTGAAATGGAGGGCAAGAGTCTTTTCGTTGGTCACGAAAGCGGATTGGTGGTGGCCTACGATCTTGCATCGAAATCGGTTTTAAGCGAGCTCGTTGCCGGCCGAGATATGACAGCGTTGGCAGCTTCTCCAGACATGATAGTAACAGGCCATTCGAACGGTAGCATCAAATGCTTCAAAGGAACGACTAAAATATGGGAAGCTCAATCTAGGGAGGAAATTCGCAAGATATTGATATGGGGCCCGAAAATATATGTTTTGTCAAGACATATAGCGTTCCTTGACGAGCAGGGGAAATACACCGCTATTTTCTCGCCCTATGATAAGCTGAACGATATTTGCATCACTTGCAACGGCTTATACGCATCTTTTGCCCACAGTGTGGTGAGGATTCCTACATGACAACACCCTTACACCAGTATTTTTGTGTGATGCGACGCGTAAATAAAATGCGAAATAGTTAATGGCAATTTACTAATCTTTTTCATGTTGAAGCCTGGTATTATTTTGAGTATTTGCAGGGATGGCGTTACGCCTGATACCCTTTACTTGCAAGCGCACCAAGCCAAGTCGATCCCGGAAGCCACAGGTGAGAGACTGAGGTTGATGCTGAACGATGGCCAGTATGCTATCAACGGCGTGTTCAAGCCCAGCGAAGCTCAGAACGCCATCGAAAACTTCAAGAGATACTGCATCCTGAAAATAACACAATATGAAATTACGCCAACCAATAACGGTAAGATTTTTCTAGTGGTTGATCGGGCTGAGGTGGTCGAACAAGGGGAGAAAAGTGAGATCAAATTCGAGAGTCTTGACGACTATTTGAAGGAGCACCCTGAGGACAACAACTTGCTCAAAGGTCAGCTACCTCCAAGAGAGTCCACAATGACACCTTCTCCAGCGGCTGCTATGCCAAAAAAGGCAGCATCAAAACCTGCTCCCAAATATCAGAACCTATATTCTATCGACCAACTATCTCCGTATCAGAATTCGTGGACAATCAAGGCAAGAGTTTCTTTTAAAAGCGATATGAAACATTGGTCGAACCAAAGAGGTGACGGAAAATTGTTCAACGTTAACTTGCTAGACGAGACGGGGGAGATAAGAGCCACTGCTTTTAACCAGGTCGCTGAAAAGTTCTGGGACTTGTTGGAAGAAAACAAGGTCTTCTATATCAGCAAGGCTTCAATGCAAATGGCAAAACCACAATTTTCTAATCTCAAACATCAGTATGAGCTGCAATTTGACAAGGATACCATTGTGGAGCCCTGTGACGATGACTCAGACGTCCCAAAGCTACACTTCGACTTTGTGCCTCTAGAGCAAGTCCAGAATCTAGAGAATGGTGCAGTGATTGACGTCATTGGTATACTAAAGGATGTCAAAGAAAAACAGGAAATTGTTGCTAAGTCCACAGGTAAGCCATTTGACAGAAGGGATATTGTACTAGTCGATAAATCTCAGTTCGCAGTCAATATTGGCTTATGGAACAAACATGCTCGTGAATTTGACGTTCCGGTTGGATCAGTTGTCGCTTTCAAAGGTTGCAGAGTCCAAGACTTTGGAGGGAAGAGCTTGTCTCTCATTCCAGCAGCAACTATTGTTGTTAACCCCGATATTGAAGAAGCATACAAGGTGAAAGGTTGGTATGACGCTCAAGGAGCCCATCAAAATTTCAAGAGTATTGCTGTGGAATCCGGCTCGTCTGGAAATACCAGCTTGACTTCGAAGCAGTCAATTCTTGAGCGTAAGACAATCAAACAAGCCCAAGACGAGAAGCTAGGAATGAAAGATAAACCAGACTACTTCAATTTGAAAGTCACAATCTCCTTTATCAAAACGGACAACTTCTGCTACCCAGCTTGCAGAAGCGATGGGTGCAACAAAAAGCTTTTGGAACAAGACAATGGTACATGGAGATGTGAAAAATGCAACATTAATCATCCTGAGCCGAATTACAGATATATCTTAACCATCTCGGTTGTGGATGAAACAGGACAGATGTGGTTGACATTGTTTGATGAGCAGGCTACCGAGCTTCTGGGCCTGAGTGCTGCCGAGTTCCTAAAAATGAAGAACGACGCCGAGGACCCAAGCATTGAGAGCGTAGGAGAAAACTCTCTCAAAAACTTTATTAACGAGAACATTTCTTTTAAAGAGATTCTACTTAGAGTCCGTGGAAAGGTTGACAGCTATCAAGGCCAGGATAGAGCCCGGTTTACTGTTGCCAACCTTGCGAAGGTCGACTACCAAGCCGAGTGCGAAGCCCTAGTGGAGGCCTTGAGTAGTTATGCTCTATGATCAGAATCCAGTTTTCTAGTGTATCCTCGCTTTCCGTTAAATGAATTAGTTATAATTAATTAGCCCGTTAACCTCTAGCCAGAAATCTTTAATTTGGTCATTGGCGCTCCTTGTGCCTCTGGTGAGCATGATTTTCTTGACGAAAATCTCCCACTTGTCTATTTTTTTTGCTCTTTCTTCATTCAGCCTTGGAAAAGATTCGTTTAACCACTTGCTCGTCATGAGCGGATATTTTGCCACCAGTTGTTTGATGATCTCGATAAAGGTCTCTAGGTTGGACCTCTGAGTAGCAAACATATACTTGAGTACGTTGTAAGTAAGAACGTAGCCCAGGTCAGTTTCATTGAAGAGCCTTTTTATAACAACCGTATCTTGCCTATTACCTTTCCTAAGAGTGATTAGTCTAGTCCAGAATTTCTCCAGCGACTTGAGAACAAACCTTTCATTCGAGTTCAAATGCTTGACGGCAAACTGAAGAACGGTTTGAAGTAAACTGTCATTGGAAATGAGCAGCGATGGTTTTGTGCTCAAAATTGTACTAAAGAGATTCAAACTCGATTGTACGAGGTCGGGGTCATCCTCTATTAAGTTGAGCTTTGTCTGGAAAATCGTTGCAACTGTCTCATCAACCAATTCAGGTTGTATGTCTCTGTAGTGAGCAGTGATCACAGAATTGAATAAGGAATACAGTAGTGGATAGGCGTTTGGCTTTTTCAAGGTATTGATTTTAGTGACAACAAATTGCAGAATAGTACGGTAATCAAATACAAACGGACCAGGCAGAGTCTCTGTAAGGCCGGACTTGAAAATATTGACAGCCTCCTCAATGATTGCATAATTCTCTGCCAGAATTTCGTTCGTCATAGTGAAATTTGTTATAATGTTTAACAACTTGGTATGAATGCCAAGAGGGTCTAGAGTCCAGTATTTGCGGGCAGATTCTTCTTGTTCTTGAGTGTAATAGCCATCCACATCATCCGGAAGTTGCATGCCCTTTCCTACTGCACTTACAGAACTGATCAAACTGATCAAGTAGTCGATCATCAGTTCTCGTTCGGCCTCATGAGCCGACAACAGTTGGGGAAAAATAGAAAGCGATTTTTTGTCCAAGAGATCAAAGAGTTTGAACAAATTGTCTCCTTGGATGACGGGATCTTTCACCCCTTCAATGATCGATGCATAAGAGTTGATAATGCGCTGACGGATTACTGAATCGATTAAAATGTTGTTGATCATTTCAGTGATGATTGTTTCAAACCCGGGCAAAAACTCAACCAAGGAAGATCTGCATTCCTTACAAATATCTGCGATTGCCTTGGAACTGGATAGCTGGTAAATAGACGTGTTCGTCATGCAATCGAAAAGAAAGCTCAATATGCGGGGTATGTACCCGAGACCCAACTCTGTCCGATAGAACCAGTCTGCAGTGGAGAGAAACTGGATTGTGGTATTGATTATGTACCTGAAACGGTTGCTTTTTGCATGAGAAACAACCGTCAGCAAATCAGCATCTAAAATACCGCTCACATCGTTTATAAGTTGCGAGTCTATCTCTCCATCTCCAAAGTTCTTTGAGATACACGTTGCAAGATATAAAGACGGCTCGATATCATCTAACTTGCCGCCCTCTAAACTTGTCCGCACTGTCAGAAACAGATTCCTGATCAAAGGTAGTTTCACCAAGGGATACACAGATTCAAACAGGTCGCCAATATCTCTCCTGTAAAGACCATATTCCTGTTTATACTCTGCAAAATCTTCTTTATCTTCGGGAACATGCGCCTTCTTCCAATAGATTTGTGTGATTCTCCCGAACAATGTTTCAATCTTACCCGCCAGTCTTTGGTGCCCCCCTGCATCCTTCTCCAACAGGGCCTGGAGGGTGGTATCTTCACATATACAGTAGTCAGCGAATCGAAGCCAGAAATCAGCAAATTCTCGTGATATACTTTCTTCAACGATAGGTATTCCTGGGAAGTCAGTTAAATTGACTAAAAAATCAAAAACATGCGTGTACCTGTCATCGTTAAGCTTGAGGACTAAACCCGCAAGGTCCGTGTCTAGATATGCGATTATCAGTCGAGAAAAATCCGCCACGCTTTTCTCATTATTCTGGGAACCAAAGTATGAGACATATTTGATACCAACTTCACCAAAAAGCATTGAGTGTAAGTCGGCTTTGAGTTGACTGTTAAAGAAAGTAGCATTTGTTTCTAAAGCTTCGCTCAGGGTTTCGACAGCCCGCTCTGATACGGAGTAGTCGGAACTTGTAACAAGCGATATACAGGTTGAAAGCAAGTGTGTCATGTCATATCGTTCCGTTGAGTCAAATTCAGCTTTAGATGCATATACGATCCAAGAATTCAGACACTCAAGCCAAGAATCTATAAGCTTACGCTCATTCGATTGTCTCAAGGACAAACACATCAGCCTATCCACTGTCGTAAATAAATATTTGTGCACCAGTTCGTGAGTTTGCACATTAGATATATTTGTAGACTCTTTTTTGACTAGTTCTTCGGACAGAATTTGAGCAAACAGGATTGGGATTTGGATTTGGGGCCAAGTCATTCTTGGTAACAGGGCAGGAAGCAACTCATCTTCAGAAATCAGGGCGTCGGTTACCTGATTCGAACTCATACAAATCATTAGGGTTAGCAAAGGATTTTTCCATCTCCCATTACTGTTCATGAAAATGAAGGCTAAGTTCGCCATCATTTTCTTGATGACGAAAAGTCCACTTTTTAGTACTAGTTCATCATTGATCAGTTTGAGCAAATGGTCTAGTATAGTTATACGAATGTGATGGAATTGTTGTTGATTCTCTTCAATGACCAATTCAGATATGTGTACATTCAGGTTGACGGTATACGTGAGAGCTCCGAAGAATTTACAATTGAGTGATGGCTCTAAAAGCAACTTATGTGCCATCAACCATCCATGTTCCGATTTCTGGTATTCTTGTAACTTTTTTTGAATTTCAATTACACCTGAAGATGTACTGTATAGAGCATTGACAAGCTAAATGTCAGACGCGTCACCTTAATTGATACCTACCGCAACAACCTCTTCCTCTCTATAAAGATTCATATAACAAGAAAGAAAAGCTATTTTGTGATCAAATACTTTATAGTAATTTTTTGGCTACACCTAAAACCATATTTTTGCGAATATTCTTTTAGTATAAGCTATATAGTTTATACATGGCCGACCCAACATAGAGAGTTTCTACAAATCACATTAACAGATGTAAACAAAAGCTAATGTAACTTGTCAGACAGCCATTTGCGTCCATCCATAACATCCCTTCCGAAGAAGTACACGTCATGGATCGAGATCATCGCTCCTCGTCTAAACGAGGAATATTGTAGATGACCAGACCGCTAAGGATCGTGGACAAGCTAACTATTCTCACTCTAGGACACAAAGGTATCTACCTCATCAACCAAGTTGGATTCAGTGGCTCTTTTGAAGAGTCAAAGAGAGACGTGACCTATAGAAATGATCCTATGAAGTACGTCGACAAAGAAAAAAAAAAACTTATTGGGCGACCTTAGGCCCATATTTATAGGGCTAGCTGGGTGCGAAAATTTTTTCTTGCTTACATAAAGTCATAGCCCTCTAGTAGTTGCCGCTATTGTTCGGCCTGAGCTAAACAAAGATGGCAAGACGTCGCCGCTATACTATTGTGTGATCTGCAGATGTTGCCGTTAGTTTGTAAAACTAGGACATGCTGTCCAATCGAAACTGAGCTTGACTCCCTGCAGGAGCAAAAAGAACTTCCGGTGCACGGGTGTGGCTTGCCTCTAGATAAAGTAGTCTGATAAAACAATTCCTAAAACTAGAAGAATATTCTTTCTTGACGTTTTTTTCCCAATCAGAACAGGTTTATTGGTCAATAAATAGGGACGAAGGTTGTAAAGCAAGCTAACGGACCGCAGCTGATTTTCACATAATGTCACAGACAATGAACCCAAAGCCATCAATGTTTTCCTTGATTTCTAATAACGGAACGCCGGGCGCAACTACGGTTAAGCAAGCGTCAGCACAAAGGCGGATTAGTACTTCAAATAGGCCTTGTACGAATTGTACATGCTCTCCAGGCCTTTTGAGTCGCCAAGGGAGGCGCTCTTCCGTTTATTTGAAGCGTATAAACATCAGCCGTACAAACAGCATGAAGGCGGGACAAACACCAGGTTCTGCCTCAGGTATGTCACCTAGGAGACGAACTGGAGATTCTCTATACACCATCGACTCAAAATGTTCAACAAAAGAGATTAATACTTCTTTAAGATTGGAGAAACTTAGGACAGAGATGAAACTGCATGATATCGCTGTTTATATTATACCTTCTGCTGACGCCCATCAGTCAGAATACACTTCAGCTCCCGATCAAAGAAGGGCATTCATTAGTGGATTTGGAGGCTCCGCCGGTGTTGCAATTGTTACTAGAGACATTACTTGCATGAACGACACTCCTGAGGGTCTTTCTGCTTTGGCGACTGATGGAAGGTATTTTATCCAAGCAGCTAATGAGCTTGATTTCAACTGGCAACTCTTAAAGCAAGGGCTTCCAGGGGAGCCAACATGGGAAGAATGGACAGTGGCCCAAGCACTTCAGATGGCCAACGATTCAGGTCAGCTCATTAAGATTGGAGTTGATCCGACACTATTTACTTACTCAGAGATTAGGACACTCGAGTCCCTAATATTGCAAAAAAACACCGACAAGGTGAAAATTGTACCTGTGAGAGAAAATCTGATTGATAAGATTTGGCCTCTGTTCGAGGAAATGCCACTAAGACAGTTTCATGATATAACTCCTCTGGGATTACAGTACACAGGAGAGTCAACACAGTCTAAGCTCAAAAGACTGCAATTGTATTTCAACAAATATGGTTCTTCTACACTGATTTTGTCTGCTTTAGACCAGATTGCTTGGTTGCTCAATTTGAGAGGGAAGGATATTGATTACAACCCTCTATTCTATGGCTATCTGATTATCGAGAAAGACAACTTGAGACTTTATACAGACAGCTCTGCTGTCAGTTCAGAGGAACTCAAGACCTATCTTGAATCCGTCAATTGCCAGGCTAAAAAGTACGAGGATATTTGGTTCGATATTCGCAAATTAGCGACAGACTTGAACTCGCAAGGCGCTAAAGTATTGATTACCAAAGAGGCTTCCTGGAAAATGGTGAATTGTATTATTGCTAAGAATTTTGTTGAAGTCGACTCTCCTATAGCGGAAATGAAAGAAGTGAAGAATGAAGTGGAGCTAAGAAACCAGAAGAATGCGCAAATTAAAGATGGTATCGCCCTTATTAAATACTTTGCATGGTTAGAGGATCAAATTGTGAACAAGGATGAGTTTGTGTCCGAGTACGAGGGAGGTATGAAACTCCTTGAATTCAGATCTGAGCTTGAGAACTTCAAAGGGCTATCGTTTGAAACAATTTCGTCAACAGGCTCCAATGCAGCGATCATCCATTATGCTCCGAAGAGAGAAACCAGTACGATTATAAATCCAAACAAAATATATTTGTGTGACTCAGGGGCCCAGTTTCTGGAAGGTACGACTGACACGACTCGTACTCTCCATTTCACATCTCCCACAGAAGAAGAAATCAGAAATTACACACTTGTTTTGAAAGGTCATCTTGCGCTTGCAAAACTGGTGTTCCCTGAGGGTTATACAGGCTACCAAATCGATAGTATTGCAAGACAGTATCTTTGGCAATATGGTTTAGATTATGCTCACGGAACTGGCCATGGGGTCGATTCATATGGACCTGTGCATTCCATGGGGGTCGGAATAGGATTCAGACCTCAATGCAATTCCACAGCATTATCTCCAGGTCATTTAATATCAAATGAGCCAGGATACTACAAGCCTGGTGAATACGGCATCAGGATTGAAAACATGTTCTACGTTAAGAAGAGCGACAAGGTGTCTCCTGACGGAAAACAGTTTTTAGAGTTTGAAACTGTGACAATGATTCCATACTGTCGCAAACTGATCGATGTGAAAATGCTTACATCGGAAGAGAAACAGTTTATCAACGAGTATCATCGCAAGATTTTGGACTTGTATGAGCCAAGACTACCTAGAAAGAGTCTGGAATATAACTGGCTCAGAAGAGAGTGTAAGGCATTATGATTAGGGATGATAGTATAGTAAATGAATAAGTAATGAGTAATCGAATATTTTAATGCATCGAGTGTAAATAAATAAATAACCCAGAATCGTTCTTCACACCATAAACGATTCACCACACCCACAGCTTCCTTTACTATTTGGATTTTTGAAAACGAATTTCGAACTTAATTTGTCGTCTATCCAATCCATTTCGGATCCGATGATGCTAAACAAAGCTTTTGAATCAATCAACACCTTTACACCATCTTGCTCTACCTGTTCATCAAACTTTTCGGGATGAGAAACATATTCTAAATGGTACGACAACCCAGAGCATCCCCGATTACGCACGCTGATTCGTATGAGCTTAGGATCCGGCTGCTGCATCAGCTGCTTCAAATGGACGATAGCGTTCGGCGTGAGCGTAATGACGGATTTCAGCGGTTTCAATTGTCTTCTTCTTCTTTTCTTTATCTTCGTAGGTTCAGGGGCAGGAGGTGGCGGCGCATTCTTATCAGGCAAAGAGTGCTTTGCCCACTTGTTGGAAGTCATCAGTTCGTTACTGGAGTCATCATCTAACTGTCTCTGCTGCGACGTTTGCGGTTGATTTGATATTGTTTGGCGAAGAATAAGCGGTCTCGTCAAGCGAGGCACCATGTATGACATGACAGGCCTCCTTGAGACCACAGATAGTCTTGTGAACAGCATTGAGGAAAAACTAAATTACATCATTATTTTTGGAGTGGGCAAATTTAAGAATGACCTCGGAAGGAACATCTCTGCACCGCCAAAAATTGAAGCTTACACTTTATTCACACCCTATTGGCTAGTCAAAGAGTTAACCTAGTCACATCTCCCGTTCACCTGAATCTGTACAGGCTTTCAATATGAAAGCTAATACAAGAATACCGCTTTTTGCGCCTATCAGGGGACATTATTACCGAATATGACTGATGGTGAATCTTCTCCTCATTACCCCGGATTATGTAATAAAAATAGGTCCCGCTTGCATGTGACAGCAGAGCAAGGTATTTAATAAGAGGGGAGGGAAGGACCCCAAGCGTACTTTCTATAGCTATGTTTTCGCCCATCGAAAATCGCATTTCTACCTTAGTCAGAAACAACGGCGAGACGATGAAAATTCTTAATATTAGTCTAAGATCCAAGCCCGTTTTACTGTTCCTGCTATCGATTTCGTCCAGCTCTTTCATCATGCTGATGTATAATATACTTAAACTAGTTAGCTATTTCAAAGTTAAATCTCTTCAGCGACGCCGAGTGGACATGTCAAAACGCGATTTTTATCGTAAAGGGTCCGAACAGCGAGTTCTCAATGTGCCATACAAGAATACTAATCTTAAGGTCAAAATCGATCGGCCCAATTCTGATAAGTATGAGCATGATAAACTGGTTTTCAAGAAGTTTTTACGTGAAACAGAATATAGTGATTTGCCAGACAGTGTCGTTGAGTCCAAGTTCTTCAAGAAACTCTACATTATCTGGCGGCTTGTTTTAATCCCCAGGGTTTTGCATCCAAATAGCACAATTCTCCTCGGACAGCTTCTTTGTCTCATTGCACGTACATGGATGAGCTTACTGGTTACCAAGCTTGATGGTCAAATCGTGAAAGACCTTATAGGTCTTCGAGGGAAAGCTTTTCTTCGAGGCATTATCTATTGGTTTTTATTTGCTTTTCCTGCTTCATATATTAATTCGGGAATCAAATACTTGACTCATCGGTTAGCTCTCAACTTTCGTACCAACTTGGTAAGATACTGCCATGATCTTTATATGGACCCAAGAATGGTTTACTATAAGCTCCAGTTCAATCACAACCAGTCCGAGCTATACAAAATGAACTACAGCTACATCGATCAGTATTTCACGGAAGACGTGAACAAATTCAGCAATGCTCTTACGTCGGTATTTCTCAATGTTGGCAAACCTGCGGTTGACTTAGTCTTTTTTGCGATATATCTACGCGATAACATTGGTAGTGCAGGCATTTCCGGAATACTGTTGTGCTACTTTTTTACCGGCTGGTTCTTAAAAAAACAATCTCCTAATTTCAGCAAGCTTTGGAAGACGAAATCACATCTGGAAGGAATCTATTATAACTACAATCTGAATCTGATTAATAACTGTGAGGAAATCTCGTTCTACAAGGGAGTCAAAATAGAGAAAAGCAAAGTCCACAAAATATTCAGCAAATTGATATCACATTTGAGCTTAGAAACTGAGGCGCGATTCCATTATGGTCTACTTGAGGAGTACATCCTTAAATATGCATGGCCAGCGTTTGGTTATTTGTTCTCCAGCCTTCCTATACTGCTCAATTATGACTCACATGACTCGGATAGCATCAAAGGATTCATTGTTAATAAACGGCTGATGCTAAATATGGCAGATGCAGGCTCTCGACTAATGTACTCTATAAAGGATATCAGCAGTTTGAGCGGAGTCACGGATCGCATTTTCACGCTATTACTTAACTTGCACCAAGTCCATGATCAGAATTTCCAGTATGGAGTCGCGCATAACGGTTTTGGATCCCAATTAAAATTCACATCTTTTGCATCTCGCTTGCGTTTACCATCCAATTCACGAGCAGGAATTAATGGAACTATTCAAACTTCATATCCTGGTTTTCGGTTTGAGCACATACCAGTTATTATTCCATCTCCAGAGGGGTTAAATGGTACAAAGCTGTTATCGGATCTAGATTTCAAGATAAGCGTAGGGGAAAATTTGCTCATCCTCGGTAAAAACGGTTGCGGGAAGACATCAATTCTAAGACTCATCTCAGAGCTGTGGCCGCTGTATGATGGATTGCTTTCAAAACCAGCACCAAATGAAATAATGTATGTGTCTCAAAAGTCTTATTTCATTAATGGGTCTTTGAGGGATCAAATAATTTATCCGTTGAATCACATACAGATGATCGAGAAAGGCTACGACGACTACCAATTAGCGCTATATCTCAACGAGGTTGGTCTTGGCTACCTGTTGGAGAGATTTGGAAGCCTGGACTATCAACCAAACGGAACAACAACCATATTAACAGATGAAATTATGGTGCATGGGAAAAAGATCAAGATCTACAATACTAACGTGGAACAAGGAGATGGAAAGAAAAATTGGAACACATTATTGAGTGGCGGCGAACGCCAAAAGCTAATCATGGCTCGTGTTTTATTCCATCGCAAAAAGTTTGTCATTCTTGATGAACCGACCAATGCTATTTCCTATGACTATGAAGACTCATTATTTGAAATGATGAAAATGAAAAACTTCACATTTATCACAATTAGCCATAGGGAAAGTCTGATCAAATACCATGATTATGTTTTGACTTTGAACGGTGTCGACAAGTATGAATTCAAAAAGGTAGATGACGGACTCAAAACATTTGAAAGCATGGATAAAGAAATTGCATTTTTGCAGGCGGAGGTCGAGCGACTGGAAAAAGTAAAGGCTCGCAAGAGGGAGCTGCTGAGCTTACTCAATGGTCCAGAAGGCTAAGTCACCATGGAAATGATTCCAATTTTTCATAGATGACTTGAGCTTGCGGAAACGGATACTGATCGAGAGTCAACAATGCATTGAGAAGAGGTTCCGAATTTTGGTGATAAAACTTCTCGCCAAGGCCACGTTGATAAGGGTCTCTAGCTTGTTTTTTCTCGTACAGTTTGGATCCAATGCACCCGAACCAGTCTTTCTCAAAAAGATCGGTAGCAAATCTTTTCTCGCTGTTATAAAGGTCCTCGAAGTACTTTTTCCTTCTGGTTTCCCATTCAGCCTGATCAATTCCTAAAGTCTGAGCATCGGGGTAAGTTGGGCCTAGACCAAAATACTCTGTATTTTTAAGCTTGAGAACCTTTGAATGTTGTTCGAGAAATCTATATCTTTTGAACTCAAATCCAACAATCTGAACCTTTCGTGGAAATGCACCCACCTCTTTGCGGAAAAGAGAAATAGATAAAAGTAAGTTTTCATAAGAGTCGCGAGCATATTCATCCAAATAGATTCTAGTTTTGTTTTTCTCGTTGATAAGGCCGCGTAGCTGAGCGACTTGTAAGTAACTTTCGCTTTCCGACAAGTTGACACCTGGTTTAGTGAAGCCTCCAGATATAACCAATCGAGCCTCTGGATTTTTATCAAGGAGGCTTATGGCTTCGTGTATGTGTTCGACGAACGCTAAGTGATCATTAGCTTCATACTGGAAAGGTGCCAAGATCCACTGTGACTGATCGCAGCCGGCTCCAGGCTCATTGGGCTCCAATATGCGAGGACTTTTTGAGAGCTTTGCAGCAGCTGTGAAAACCGAGTGGCAGGGCAACAAGATTAATGTTGTCATATTGAACACTACGAGATTATCTGAGTATCTTAAATCTGGATATGTAATTATTTCGACGCGACGTCCGCGTATATTTTTTTTTTTTTTAAATTTTTAAATTTTTTTAAAATAAAATTTTAGATCTATCACCATGCAAATAGATAGGCCGCAGACGAAGCAGAGCTCCAGGAAAACAAAGAAAGCTTGGAGGAAAAACATCGACTTGGATGATATTGAGTCCGGTCTTGAACAAAGGCGCGAAGAGCTGATCAGTCACGGTGAAGCTTTGGACAATGTCGATTCTGATGATCTTTTTTTCATAGATGACGAAGCAGATGAGAAGGTGGTGAAGAAGATGAAGCGTGAAAACGTTAAGCCACTGAAGTCACAGGAAATTTTAAACCAAAGGTCAAAGGTGCCCGGTTTGACCACGGAGAGAAATAAAAGAAAAATTCAGGGGGTGGATAAAAAGGAGCTACATAAGTTAATGCAGCTGGCGGGAAAAGTCCAAGGAGTGACGAAAGCCCAAGCCGCCGTGAGTGATGATGGTCTAGTGAAAGCAACAAAGTCCTATGATGTCTGGTCCGAACCCGAGTCGAGAGAGCAAAGCCCAAGTCTTTCCAGTTACACACCTGCTACTAAAGCTCCGAAAACTCTCTTTGAAGCCCCTATTAAGGTTCGGAATGTCGAGATTCTCCCGCATGAGGGCAAATCATATAACCCATCTTTTGAGAGCTGGCAAGAGCTAATAAAGAAAGAGTCGTTCAAAGAAAGTACAAAAGAAGAGCAGAAGCATGCTTTAGAAGAGCACCAGGTGAAAATTCAGTATCTGATAGATACCTTTGTTGATGATGAGATCCCCAATGAAAGCAATAATGAAGAGGAAGACGAGGAAGAGGAGACGAATGCGGACGACATTACCAAACTTTCTTTGAATCCTGCTGTCACAAATAAAGAAAAGACTAAGGCTCAAAGAAACAGAGAGAAGAGACATAAAGAACGAGTGAAGTTAGAAACAGAAATGAAAGAATTGAAGCAGAAGATCAAGGAACTTGAGACTCTGCCAGACCTATTGCAAGAAGAGCAACAGAAAAAGACTCGAACGAAACAGGACAAGGTTGCGAAAGAGAAGAAGAAACTTGGGACTAAACACCAGCCAGTCGAAGGATTGCTTGAAGTCAAATTGAGCGATGAGTTGAGCGATAGTTTACGCAAACTAAAACCGGAGGGAAATCTTCTGTACGACCAAATGCGCACATTACAGTCTTCTGGTAAGGTCGAATCTCGAAAGCCAATCAAACAAAAACGCAAGTATGCACCAAAGCTTACAGAAAAATGGACGTACAAAGATTTCCGCGGTTAACCATTCATTAATTTTAGCTTATGTGTTAAATCTAAATGCCTTTCTGCCAGTAATCCTCCATCAATGCGAATGTCTCCTGAATTAAGACCAAAAAATCTTGTGCCAAAATCTGGCCACTAAGACTCAGATAGCTAGGAACATAGTATTTTTTCGAAATAAGCTGTCCCATTCTTTTGCCCAAATCGACTAGTGTTTCTGAGGAGTTATTAAGTAGAGTCTGGTAGATTTTGGGTGCGTCGCTTGGCTTCCGGTTGTCGACGATCGAGTACACATAACAGCCCAGATTCGCGTTCGAGCCTTCGGTGCTTATGTGAACTATGACTGGAATAGTGTTTATCGAATCTTTCGTAGGTCTTGTTTTTGGCAGAGTGAGGACAACCTCAAATGGAGAGCCAAACGAGGGTTTCACTGTTTGTACTATGTTTTCCGTAGTCATAACTTGTAATAAATGCGGCTCTCAGTTTTTTTTAGTTTCGAGCCGCAGCTCGAAAATTTAGTTCAACTTCTCTTTATTGGATGTCGATTCTTCTGGTCGACTCATACGACTCTTTCACCTACAATCTGCGCCACCTTGTGGAGGCCGCAACAGGAGCTAATGTACTAACAATACATAATGACTCTTACAATCTGACTGAAGAGAAAGAGAAGTTGGATAAGTTGATTGGATCAGTTGATGCCATTGTAATTGGCCCCGGACCAGGAAACCCGGATTCTATCAAAGATGTTGGGATCATACCACATATTTTGAAGGAATATACTCAAATACCAATATTAGGCATATGCTTGGGTTTCCAATGCCTGTGTCTCGTTAATGGTTGCAAAATTGGCTATTTGAAAGACCCCATTCACGGACAAGTGAGCAAAATCACCCCCGTTGGAAAGGACGCACTATTCGATGGCTTTGGGCCTGCATTTGAAAGTGTAAGGTACCACTCCATTTTCGTGTCAGAAATATCCGACGACATAGTCCCGTTAGCGTGGTCTGAGGATAACTGTCTAATGGCGGCGAAACACAGGGCCCGTCCTCACTACGGCGTGCAGTACCACCCAGAATCCATTTGTTCGCAGATGGGCCTTAAGATGGTTTCCAACTTCTGGAGACTTGTGAAAGAAACGAAGGCTCACGCGGTCAAAGACCCGCATCTATTAAAGACCGAGCCTCTGATCAAGGAATTAAAAAAATCAACCAACTTCGATTATAAATATCAAAAACTGCCACACATGGACGCCATATCAGCTTGCGAACAACTGGATGATACTTTGCTGCTCAACAGCGCTGTGCAACCTGGAGAATGGACCATTCTGGGCTTAGCTTATAAAGGAGAAAATTTGGTAGTTGGTCATTCGCGCGAATCAGGATTGTCCATAGGAGCTTGGAAAAGCCAAATGAAGCCCATCGAGGGATCCATGTGGTCTTACATCTGCGAGTACATTTCCGAGAGATACTATGAACCTGATATCGCGGATCCAGAGCTCAGGGAATGTCCTTTTGTCGGTGGCTTCATAGGCTTCCTCTCTTACGAAGAAGCACTTAGTCTCGCAGTGAAAAAGATCACTAAGGGTCCTATACCAGACACTCGACTGTGCTTCGTGGACCGGTTTATTGCTATCAACGGGGGCCACACTTTTGTTGTGAGCATACGCCCAGGTGACGAACAATGGATTCAGGAGACATCTCAAAGTCTGAGAGCTGCCCAGGAAGCTACATTTTTGTCTTCTATCTCTGCAACACTTGAGAAACCGAGTAAAAAAGATTACGAAGAAAGTTTCAATCAGTGCCAAAAATATCTCCATTCCGGAGACTCGTACGAGTTGTGTCTTACTCGCCAGACAAAGATACACATACCACGATCAACGGCACCATGGGACGTCTACAAATGCATGGTGAAAAATAATCCTTCTCCTTATTCTTGCTACCTGGATTTCGGTGATGCTAGACTTCTTTCTACCTCACCCGAACGTTTCATAAGCTGGAACAATCGTCTATGTCAGATGCGGCCGATAAAGGGCACAGTGAAAAAAGACTCGCAGATGTCTTATGGCAGAGCGTGTGAACTGCTGAAAATACCTAAAGAGATTGGCGAGAATCTTATGATCGTGGACCTTATCCGCCACGATCTCTTCCAAATGCTTCATGATGTTAGAGTTACAAAACTAATGTCAGTGGAAGAGTACCACACGGTGTATCAACTTGTTTCTGTGATCGAAGGTCATTTTAAAGAGAGCAGTTATTCAGGCATAGATCTATTAAAACACTCTCTTCCTCCAGGATCCATGACGGGGGCACCCAAAAAGCGCAGCGTGGAAATATTGTGCGATCTTGAACATAACTACCCTCGAGGACTGTACTCTGGAGTATGCGGATACTGGTCAGTGAACAATCATGCCGACTGGAGTGTGGTTATCCGTTCAATCTTCAACTACGAGGACGACATAGATTCTACGGACGCCACCAGATGCTTCAGGTGTGGTGCTGGGGGTGCAATTACCGTTCTGAGCACCATGGATGGTGAATGGGAAGAGCTTAATCTAAAGTTAGATAGTGTCTTGAAAATATTTAATTAGGTTTAGTTCTCCAATTGTATTCTGTTGCGTGCTGCCAGGGAGCCGGAAAATGTAAATTTCTGCACATGGTGGTGTTTGACTGTCTTCTGCGACACATCAGATGGAGTTCCGTATCCACCTCCCCCGGGAGTCAGTATGCGGATGCGGTCTCCAGCAGCAGCTTGAATCGAGGAACGACCACCAATATTGATCACTTTCTCGACAGCTTTACCTTCTTCATCGGTGACATTTTTGATCCACAAATTGATACCCCGCGCGCCGTCTTGTCCCCCAGATATACCATGTGGAGCAATAACACGTCTTTCCGAGAGTATGGAGGCCGTCACAGGAACTCTAAACTCCACATCTCTGATAACACCATGGCCGCCACGGTGCAAACCTTGTCCTCCGGAGCCCTCTCTGATGGAGAACTCCCTGAGCACTATAGGATATCTCTTTTCAAATACCTCAGGGTCTGTAATTCTGGTATTAGTCATATTTGTATGCACACCAGAAACACCGTCCCACTTTGCGGAAGCGCCATGTCCACCGGCAATGGTTTCGTAGTAGCCAAAGCCCTGGGCATACTTGCCATCCGGCGTATTACCACCTGTTCCAAAAGTGAAGTTATTGCAACATCCTTGAGAGTCGGCCATCACATGAAATGCCTTCAAAATGGTATCTGTGATACGTTGCGAGGTACAAACATTACCACCGACGACAGCACAGCCATCATCAGGCGAAAGAAGAGAGCTTTCTGGTATGATGACTTTGATTGGATCCAAACATCCCTGGTTCATTGGAATATCTTCGTCAACCAGACAACGCAAGCAGTAGATGATTGCCGAAAAGACAATGGCTCTTGGTGCATTGAAGTTGTTGTACGCTTGCGGAGAGGTGCCGGTGAAGTCAAACACCACTTTACCGTCTGCTTGGTCCTTGCGCACTTGTAATTTGATAGCACTGCCGTCGTCCATATAATCTGTACATGTGAGGTTTTCCTCTCCGTGTTCCTCAATCAAGGTGTCCAACATAGCCGACACAGTTTGCTTGGCGTTCTCTTGAATAGCAGTCATGTATTTTATGATGGTTGGAAGTCCAAACTCGTCCATGAGACGACCAATTAAAGAAATGCCCTTTTGATTGGCAGCGACCTGCGCCTTTAAGTCGGATATGTTATCAGAAAGCCTTCTAGTTCCAGAACTACCGGGATATTTCGCCGGATCCTGCAGCATAATCTTTGTGATTTTGTCAAGTTGGAACTCCCCGTTACTCACCAGCAATTCCGAATAGAAGGTAGCACCTTCCTGCCATAGCTCCTTGGAGTTAGGAGGCATTGATCCAGGCAAGATTCCCCCAATGTCTGCATGATGGGCACGTGAGGCAACGTAGAAGATGATTTGATTTCCGTCAAAAGCCGGTGTTATGACAGTAATATCAGGAAGGTGAGTACCGCCAGCAGACGGGTGATTGGAGATGAGCACATCGCCGGGCTTCAGCTTGCCTTCCCAAAGCTTGGCCTGAGTCGCAACACAGGTCGACATTGATCCAAGATGGACCGGAACATGAGGAGCATTTGCAACAAGGTTTCCATGCGGGTCGAACAATGCACACGAGAAATCGAGCCGTTCTTTCACGTTCACAGAAACAGAAGTTTTTTGCAAAGATATACCCATTTGCTCTGCAATATCCATGAATCTATGGCCAAATATCGATAACAACACAGGTTCGACAATGATTTCCTCATCGCCGACACTGACAGCTTTCTTTTCTTCTGCTAGCTGGATTACTAGGTGGGCACTCAAGACTGTAGCAGTGGCGTTCGGTGGAATCACATTAGTCTGTGTTCCGTCTGCAACAATCGCAGGACCCACAAGTTGGGTGCCTATTTCCAATTCCTCAAGCCTGTAAACAGGTGTGTCCAGCTCGTTTTCGCCCCAAAACGTTTTCTTCACAAATTGGATCTTATCTTTGGACACTGCTGACAAGCGATGCTCAGCAGTAAGGCGCTTTAATTGATCATCAACGTACTCCTCCTGTCTGTCCAAACCTTTACCAATTGCTCTAACACGGATATCATCGACGATTACTTCCTTATCGAAAACGAAACCAAATTCGCGTTTGTGTAAAGCAAGGAAATTCTCCTTGAAATCCCAACTATCGCCCTTGATAACCATGAGTCCGGATTCGGTACCCTGATAGCGCAAATTGAGATATTCTTCAAACACGATATCTTCTTTGTCGAAACCTTGTGCTTGCAAAGACGATGAAGCCTGCTTTTTAAGGTCGTCTAGACGTTCCTCAAGCAAGCATCTTGTGCTTTCTTCCAAAAGGTACGAAGAAGGCTCTTGCACCTCCTCCACAACATCAGCAAGAGCCATGCCGTAAGCGGAGAGAACGGAAGAAAATCTGTGCACAAGCACAACAGAGATGTTGAGCAGCTTAGCAACATCACAAGCACACTGTCCGCCAGCACCTCCAAAAGAGACAAGTCTGTGTTTAGCGAGGACATGTCCTTTAGCTTCGGTTAGCTGTCGAACGGGGCGAGCCATCGTTTCATTTGCAACCTTTAAGAATCCCCACGCAGCTTCCTTGATGGTCATTGGCGGAAGGTGCGGATTCGCAGAATTGATCTTATCTGTGAGCTCCTGAAACTTCTGCTGTGTGGCTTGTATATCCAATGGCTGGTCTTCTGTGGGGCCAAATATAGAAGGGAAATATTCAGGCACCAATCTTCCCAGAATTAAGTTGGCATCTGTAATGGTCAGAGGCCCACCCTTTCGATAGCACGCAGGTCCGGGATGCGAAGACGCAGACTCCGGGCCCACGGTCATGAGACCATTCTTGAAATCAAGAATACTTCCTCCACCAGCAGCCACGGTGTTGATGTCTAATTGAGGAGACTGTATGGTAACCCCTGCAGTGGTAGTCTCAAACACATGATCAAATTTACCTTCACCAAATCGAGACACATCAGTGGACGTTCCACCCATATCAAAACCAATCAGGGGAATTCTGTTGTCTGGATTATAGCAGGTTTTAGAATAGCCAACAACGCCCCCTGCAGGTCCCGAGAGAATAGCTCTCAGGCCAGAGAAACCTGAAGCGTCCACGAGTCCACCATCCGATTGCATGAATTGACACTTGACTCCGGTCGTTTTGCCATGGGCAACACTTGACAACCCATCTTTAAGACCAGACTCAAACCCTGCTAAGTACTTCTTGATCTCGGGAGTCAAGTAGGCGTCGGCAACGGAAGAATTGGCTCGTGGAACAAGCTTGATCATTGGAGTAAGCTTGTGGGATAAAGAAATGTGCGTGAATCCAATTTCCTTTGCTAACTTACCAACAAGAAGTTCGTGGTCAGGAAAGGTAAACGAGTGCAGTAGACACACAGCAAGAGAGCGAACACCAGTACCATACAAAACGGTTAAAACACTTCTGATCTCATCTTCACTAGGAACCTTAAGAACCCTCACCGTCTCGCCGGAAAGACCTTTCACCAAGTCAACACCGTTCGGGGAAGTGTACTTCTTTTCTGGGTCCTCGACAAAGTCTTCTAAGGTGACTCTCTCGTCGATCTCCACCACATTTTCATAAATGGCATCGGGCTTGGCTATCGACAGGTCAAAAATATGTGGCCGTGATTGGTTCCCGATTCGCAAAATATCACGGAAGCCGCGAGTAGTTATTAAGGCGCATCGTTCCCCCTTTCTCTCCAACAAAGCATTTGTAGCAACTGTAGTTCCCAAACGGAGATGCTCAATGTGAGACGTATCCAAAGGCTGTCCTCTTGGTATCTTTTGACCCGTATAGATTTCCATTAATCTTCGGATGCCTTCCAGATTAGCATCAGGATAATTCTGCGGATCCACAGATAAGAGCTTGATAATGACATCCTTTTTTCCAGAGTCAGACTCCCAGCTGCCTACACAGTCAGTGAAAGTTCCGCCCCTATCAATCGCTATTCTGATTCCAGGCATGTTTATTCTCAATTTGGAGAATCAAATCTTATTTATACCGTACGATTGTATTATTTCCCTTACTACAAATGATATCGCGGAAAAGAGGTCCCGATCTAAAGTTAAAAAACTTTTGCACAGCCCGAAGTGTGGCTATTGTTTGTGCACTTGGCCAACGATATGCTTCTCTCTCTCGCTCTTGTATTGTTTGTTTTTGGAGTGTCTGCGCTCATTATTCTCACGGCGCTTCAGGCTCTCAATCTCGGTTCGCTTGATCTCGCCGGCCTTTTTGACCACACCTGGAAGATGTCTGTGTCTCTGTATTCTCCGAATTTCTGGCATGTTACCGTATCTCTCCTTCAGTTTCTCGTCATACTCTAGCTTGTTCCTCAGTCTAGTGGATTTAGGTCCTGAACGTTCATTTGCTTTTGTACGCCAGAGTCTCACATTTCCTTCATCTGAACCGGAGAAGATGTACTTGCTATCCATGGAAAATTTAGTGATGAAAACATGCTGCATCCTCTTGGTGTGATAGATATCTCTAGAGTGACCCTTTCTATACCCATAAATTCTTATCGTCTTGTCATAGGACCCGGTAACAATTTCTTGACCGGTAGGGGAAAAATCGACGTCCATGACTGCGGAAACGTGATCCTTGAAAACATTGATCGAGCGTGACATATTTCTCATATCCCATAGATAAGCGTTGTGGTCTTCGCTTGCAGTAGCAAACACGTAGGCTTCCATGGGGTTCCAGGATATAGCATTCGAGCGCATGCTTGTTTTGATCTTCTGCGTAGGCGAGTTCGTCCGTATATCGTAGAGAATGAGAGAATTATCAGATCCTGCACTTGCCAAAACAGAAGTCTCTGTTTGGTTGAATCTAACGGTGGTGATATTATCTGCTCCCCACGACAAGTCAGATACAGGCCGACTTCTATTAACATCCCACAAGTTGATAGTTGCTCCTCCAGTCACAAACAGACTATCGCTGTAATGGTGGTCCAAAGATTGAAAGGCGTGCTCTCCCAAAAAGGTTTTCTCTAAATCTTGAGTACTAGATTCCGACTCATCATCCTGAGACTCAAAGTCTTCGTTATAAACCTGCCATAGCTTGATCGTTTTATCGTTACCACAGGATAAAAGTTTGTGATTAGGGGTGACCACAAGTCCTGAACACATGCCATAATGAGCTTTGAAACTATACAGTTCATCCCTCGTAGTCAAGTCCCAGTATTTGATGACACCATCTCCGGAGCCTGTAGCAACTTTGTTCACACTGTGAAAGTTCTTAGCAATCGAATACACACCGTCTCGGTGCCCGTTGCCCAATTGTCCTATAAATGGTTGTGCAAACATTCGCTCCAATTTCGTCGCAGTTAGAGCTTTTGTGTACTCTCTAGCCCTCTCAAATGGATGTAGGGCAGGATCGAGATTACGAGGAAGCGAGCTTTCTTGCGTATTTCGAACAGGCACATAAGTGTCTGACGATCTAGAGATAGTCTTGATCTTCATGAATGTAAAAAAAATTTATTTAGCACAGCCGTCCTATATAATCAGAATTTTTTCTGGACTAGAAGGGCGATTATCTAATCCATTTGAACTTTGTGATCTCCAACAGGAGGTGGCGTAAAAGAATACTTGACAGCATCGTTGTAGCTCGGTGGTTGCGCAGAAGATTCAGAGTAGCCTTCATGAGGAGAATCTGGGCCAGCATCCTCATAATGGAACTGGGCAGCAGGCCGCTGGGGAGTTGGAGACACAACAGTTTGCGGCTGAGTCTGAGCTTCGGTATCCTCTGGAAGAGATTGATACTCTCCATTATCCCCCGTGCTTGCGTGAATTCTGGACTCAATTCCTTGATCTGAACCTGTCACGAGGCTTGTATCGTAGATGATATAGAATGCATATAGCAGACCTGGCAAATGTGCCAGCATCGTGAGCAGCACAACGATCAGCAATTCGCTGCTGCAAAAGCCTTTGCGGAAGAAAACAGGAAGCGGTGGGAAAATAAATGCGAGACAGTAGAGCAGCACATCCGTAGGGTCAAGAACATACCCGAGGAAATGGAAGGAGTTGGGATGCTGATCTCTGTTCATCGTATGGTAATATATTAATAAAATGATTTTGGAAATCCGTGGCTAGTTCTACTTATCAGCCACCTGCAAATTAATTAAATTCAAATAACATATTATATTTCAGAAACTCAATATCATCCCAGAGCACTCAGCCCACCCGATTACAATGGAGAGCCAACCTTCGATAGAGCCGCGAAGCACGTTAAATAGTACCACAAGACCTCCTCGAGATTCCTCTCAGTCGGAGCCTCGTCAAAGAGCGTCGCTTGACCAAAGACGGAAAAGCTCCAGCAGTGAACCATTCAGGAGCGGTCGTTTCTCGTGGGTGAAACGTCTGATGAACAACAATAAGCCTCTTCCGGTTGCAGGTCCGCCAGAGACTGGCAGACGCCAGAGAAATGCGGAACCCGCCCAGCAGGAGGTTATTTCCGTCTCAGGAAGTCGAGCACCCGATGAAGGGAGCAGCTACTATAGCGCAGATAATTCGACAATTGACAACGTCAGCACAAGGCCGATTCTCTCCAACTCATCAGACGAAAGCGATAACGAAAATGATGAAGTTGACTCCAGTTACAAATATTACGATCCTTCTGTGAAATCTACGGCGATGACTTCAATAGCGCCAACGGCGTTGACATCAGCTAGTAGCTCAAACCCGAGCAACATGATAATTGTGCCGGGAAGCTCAAGCAATACTCCAGGTCATGGTACCAGCATATTGAGTTATACTGGAAGCAATACGCCTACAGCCGTCTCGTTTTCTCATCAGACAAGCCACGGAGCCGATTCATCATCGGTGATCACCATTGCCAGCTCTACTCGGAATAGAAGGCGCAGAAGTATTGACACAAATGCCTCCACGTCTGCTATTCCACCGGCAAGTATATTTGAGCGCATCATTCCCGCAAATACTAGCACCTCCAAGCTAGCAGGTTCCGACTCTCAATCTCGGCCAGTTGTGAACGAACAGGACTCCATAGCATCCGCTGATTATTGTTCAGTAGCTTCACATTGAGGTGTCGGGGTCGTGCTAACCTCCCAATTCTATGTAAAAAAATGTAAACAAAAGGCGTACAGGTTTTAATTTCTAATTAAATCATCATTAGTATTCTTCCTGTTGTCAGACTTGGCAAGAAAGAGAACCTGCTTCCATCAAGAAGTGGTAAAGGGGACGTTTCAAACCCCGTTATTGTTGTGCAAATTTTTCACTTCTCACTATGGGTTCAAATACTTGTGACGGAGACGTCTATGTCCACAACCTGGCTACATTTATTAAATCGCACGAACGCCAACTTGCAAATGCACTGATTGCATACAAAAAGACCGCTCCTAAAAACGCATCAACTGAGAAATCCGGGTCAGCTCCTAGGCAGCAACAACAGACGACTAAACCCGTTCGCTTGTCCTTGTCGCTTCACCACCTTTACTTTCTGCTAGGAAAATTCCAAGAACTGGGGATTAGTGTTGGCCCCATGAACATTAGACTAGATAATATCGATACCGAGAGCTCAAATAACTATGTTTCCTTCTTGAGCGAATTCCAGCGGAACAAGGCTATTCAATCTGACGCACAGTCAATTCATTCCATGTCGAGTGTGAAATCCGTGATGTCCAGTGTTTCAGCATTATGGACCACCCTCAGCTCTAGCGGTAACAAAGGTGATAACATCACCAACGATCTCAAATACCTATATTCTGCATTTACAAAATTGCCGTGTCTAAGGCTTGCAACAGATCCGAATGCAAAGCTTATCGAAGGGCACGAAGAATATCCATTTGATACATCAACGCCAATCAAGATCTTCAAGAATCTCTCGGTACTCGAAATTTCAGACCTTGATCCGAAAGAAATTTATGGCTGGAACATTTTGAGCGAAAGTATCAGATTTTTGGTTGTCAAGCGCACCAATATTAATGACCCATATGAGATTCTCGTTGCACTTGTGAACGAGGACATTAACAAAAGGGGATCAATATATTCCGAGGACTCAGAACCTTCTCCATCAACTACTGCATCACTCGCTATTCCTGTGTCCAAGCGCGGTTCATTCTCGTCACCGTCTATCCCGAATGCAAACTTTTCAAATTCATTCGGATCGTCCCATTATCATTACCTTAGCGGGTCACTTCCAGAAACGACGTCTCCGCCTTCGTCGTATTATGCATCTAGACTTCCCAACGAGGACAAATATACCCTGGTTTCAAGGAGACAATACCAATATCAACACAAACCTCGATATACGCCAAAGGATAACTTACCCACAATCGACCAAATTCCGTCAGGATTAAGCAGCTATGACTTCTCCAAGATTCATTGGAGAATGCTGAAACATTTGTCTCTTACAGAGAATAAAATAAATACAATTTCCGAAGCGTCATTCGCTAATCTTGAGAATCTTTCATCATTGGACTTATCGTATAATAATTTGACAGATGTTCCACATGATGCACTGTCAAAACTTGGCAATCTCAAGTCGCTGAATTTATCGTACAACAAGCTGGCAAATACCAAGTCGTTCCCAAAGACGTTGCAAAAGCTAACAATATTGAATTTACGTGGTAACCAATTAACGAATATTGACACAGTGGAGAACTTGGGCAATTTGGAAAAAGTTGATCTTAGACAGAACAAACTCTCAAAAATTGCCCAACTGAAACCCTTATTTTTAATGAATACAGATGCTGTCAAGCTAAGCACTTTGTATCTTGTTGGTAATCCTGTTGCAAGTAACAGAGGTTATCGAATTGAGCTTTTTAACCTCTTTAATGGGGTTAGCTATCCGAACGAGCTGCGAATCGATGGCTCAAAACCTGGCATATTTGAGTCAAGATTGCTTCTTGATGCAAAATCTGCTCAGCTGAAACTCAACAAGTTCTTGGATGCCAGTATCATATCGAAGATGACGGAAAGTGTCTCCACTATGAACCTTAATAAGATCATTACGACTACCACTACTAGAGACAGTTCAATGTCGTCCGAGATGATGAATAACAGGATGAGTTCTCAATCAAAAATCAGTGTGTCTTCAAAGGAAAAACGTGAGGACACTCGAGATTCTATTGACTCCAGAACATCACAGCGTGGCAAACCTGCGTCACTCACATTGGAAATTCATAAAATACCACCATCTGCTCAGGCTCAGGTTCTCACTCCTAACAAGAACTTGCTTAATTCGTCCGATCATATGCTTCCGCCGCAAAAGCCGTTTTCTCAGCGAACCTCTTCACTGCAATCTCCAACCACGGGTAGTTTGTGGGATCAACTGACTTCTGTGACAGCGATCTCAGAAGCAACCAAAACAACAACTTTAGCAACGCCAGTGGCAGTATCATATCCTGTTGAGAAACCTCAGTTGGAAATGTCGTCTCAGGTATCGTCCCCTGTGGCCTCCAGTCAAACTTCGGGAGCCGTCTCGATCGATGAGAATGTTTACCCAGCGGGAGTTATTTTGACGCGACAGGTCAATGCATCGAGCTCATCTTTGGTCACTTCAGCTTCCAGGAAACCCTCGCAAGAAACGAACCCCATTAATAAGATTAGCGTTGCTGCCCCAGCTCTTCCTGTTATCACGCAAGCGACCACGATGACGACGGTGTCCTCTGATCCTCCCACCCCTCATAGTCAACGCCGCAGCGGAGACAACGACTACTTTGGCAACATGACTCCTTTACCGAGTCCAATGAAGCCGCATCCTTTGAGGAACACCGATCTTAGGATAGAACAAAAACAAGAAGTGCCGTCAGATGCAGACAGTTCGCTTGTGAATGCGATTTGCGATTCCAAGGAAACCCCTGCTCAAACCGAGAGTGATCCAAAAGAGGAGTTTTCCCAGGGTCTCAAAATATCCGTTAACTGAATTTAGTTCGATCCTATGTATAACGTATGTATTATAGTGCATCAAGTTTATGGCACCGATATTTGGGTGGTGTTTCTCCCTTGGGCTAAAAGTCCAGCGACAGTGGCACCGGCCAAGGAGGAAGTTTCCATCGTGCTTATCAGTCGCTCAATACCGTTGAGATAATAAAGATTATCATCAAGCTTGAACTCGTCAAACTGGGTCACTGGTTTCAAGTAAGGGTAGCTGTACCACGTTTTTGTGTATTTGTTGGAGTAATTTCCGAAGAGAGCCTCGAGAAGATCCTCACTCAGTGTCCGGTAGCTGAAGACCTTATACACGTATTCATTGTACTGTTGACTAAACCCTACGAGGCCGATGGAGTTGAAATCTTCGCCGCCAGTTGTCAATACGGTCTGTGGAGTCTTCGAATTACTGAAATATCTGCTTTGAGACAACGATTGGGGAGTTCTCACGAGGGTGACATGAAGGTGCACATAGTCATCTCCATGTGTAGGTGTTGAAAAATTGCTTTTGATATTCAGCTGATCATACGGTCCTGCAAGGACTATAATGTCGAAAATCTCGCTATGAGATCCGTATGCAACCTTATATCCCTCCTTAGTCTTTGAGATAGAGGTGACTGCAGTATTGAGACGCAAATCTGCTCCCGAGTTGCGAATCCATGTTTCAAATATTTGGTTGTTTCCGCCCTCGACATGTAAAGACGACTCGCCCGAAAGTAGGACCAAGCTGCCTAAAGAGTGGATTTTCGTAAGGTCCTGAGCATAATTATTTCTCGTTAATGACTGTATGAAGTTTTGATAATTATTGCTGATCCAAAGAGAGTCAAAAAGCTCTTTGGCTGCCACTGAAGTGTACTTCAAAAGGCCATCGACGGAATTCAGTGACTTCAAGGGATAGTATTTCTCGTAGTAATCTTTCAAGAATGTTTGTAAAGCAATTTGCTGCTGATATTTCACAGCTGCAATTGAATAGAGACCAAACCGCCATAGAAGCTTCAAGTAGGTTAGAGATGAGCTTGAGGATGGCTCGAGTATGTAGTCCATGGATTTCCCATTCCATAACGCAAACTCCGTTGAATTGGAGGTGCTGTTTGCCAGGCTCAAGTCAAATTCTTTCACGGCATTGGAGAGAATCTTGTTATCCTCAATGAACATACTAGCACCAAGCTCGGCCTGCACACCGTCAAAATTGATACTAGTTGCGCGGCCACCCACATAGCCATTTTTTTCAAATATTGTGATATTGAACCGATAGTCAGTGTACTTCTGAAGGTAATGAGCGCATGAAGCCCCTCCTGCCCCAGCGCCGATAATTGCTACACGACAAGGATGAGAAACTGGTATGGGTTGTTGTGCAAGACAACAAACAGCAAATAACAGTATTAAAAACATATGTGTATCAAGTGGGCCCAAAGGAAATAATAATTTCAAACTGGGCTGTCAAAAGGCAGACGCTGTCTATATATTTGTTAACTACGTTGGGCTTATGGGAATACTAGAATAAGTAGGCAAAAGGACGGAAATGGGAGCTAAAGAAGAACTTGTTACATTTGCTATAGTGTTGAATACATATATCTGATACAAGGCAGTGCAATTGATTGTGAGCTGGAATCTAGCCGTGGTCTCTTTTAGATCAGATAACTCCGGCCCAGGGGCCGAGGATCGCCCCGCGTAAGGCGATCACGACTGTGGCACGAATGTAAATTGGAAGCCTCCCATTAGTCAGACTACTTATCAATAATTCCTTATCAGGAACTCGATTAGTCTGCATTCACGTGACCAATTGATAATTGATCCACAGTTATTTCTCTGCCACCACCACAGCTTTTTTGGGACTGGGGTTATAAATACAGCCTCAGCTTGCCTCACTTTTCAAGACAAACCATGGTCGTTCCACTTACTGTTTACAGCAATAGCGATATTCACTTCAGAAAAGGTGAAGACACCATCCGGAATGGCGTCTACTCTATCTCTGATGACAACTATAAACGTCTGAAGTACCCAGACTGGACTCCCACATGGGATCCAAAGCATCAAATGGCATTCACCAATCCCAAACCATTTAGGCATACAGACCGTGGATACTTTGCTGACCCTACTTTCCAGAACTTGCTCTCGGGAGAGAACGTTCAAACGAGAAAGCTAAGCCCTAAGTTGGGAACAGAGGTCACGGGTGTCCAGCTTAGTGCTCTCAATGAGAGACAAAAGGACGATTTAGCCTTATTCGTTGAGCAAAGGGGTGTGGTTGTTTTCAGAGACCAGGACTTCAAAGACCAATCGTTTGATTTCATCAAGGATTGGGGAAGACATTTTGGGCCACTGCATGTCCACCCAACCTCTGGCGCTCCTCTTGGACAGCCAGAATTCCACATCACATTCAGGAGAGGTAGTAAAGATGAGGCAAGAAAGACATTCGCCAACAAGCTGAATAATATTTCATGGCACTCTGATGTTACCTACGAGACACAGCCTCCTGGTATCACACTCTTTGGTATGCTTCAGACAGATGTCGGAGGAGACACACAGTTCCTTGACACCGTTGAGGCTTACGAAAGACTGTCGCCTACTATGAAGAAGTTTTTAGAAGGGTTGAAAGTTTTGCACACCTCAAGGGATCAGGCTTCCAATGCCAGACAACAGGGAGGTATCGAAAGGAAAACGCCTATTGATTCAATTCATCCCCTGGTTAGATACCACCCAGTCTTGAAAAGGAAGTGTTTGTTTGTCAACAGAGGCTTTTCAAGAAGAATCCTAGGTCTGAAGGAGGAGGAAAGCCAAAACTTGTTGAACTTCCTTTTCAGACATCTTGACACATGTCTCGATGCCCACATCCGCGCTCAGTGGGACGAAAGAACCATCACTATTTGGGATAATCGCCGCTTGCTGCACACTGCAACTCTTGACTGGGATTCCGATAACTTGAGACATGCTTTCCGTCTGACTACTATTGGTGAGAGACCAATTGGTAGCGAAAAAGAATTCAATGAATGGACTGAAGAATTAGAGGAGGAGAAAATTAAACGCACAGAAGAGGATGCTCTTCTTCCTCCTCACGAGTATTACGATAAGTACTACAAATAAAAATCGACAAGTGGTGTACGATGATATGTTTTCGAGAATAATGTAACTTTGAAAATCTATAAAAAAAAAGCTAAACCACACAGTAGCCACCATCAACAAGAATATCAGTTCCTGTACAGTAGCTGGCCGCATCGCTGGCCAGGAACAAGTACGCTCCAGCAATTTCTTTAGGAAGAGCCAGTCTACCCATTGGTATCACACCTAACCACTTATTCATAAGGTCTGCCGGTAACTTGGCGACAAGTTCTGTCTTAACATATCCTGGTGAGACGGTATTGACTCTTGCGAAACCTGCCCACTCAACCGCCAAGCTGCGGGCATAGTGAATAACAGCTGCCTTAGCAGCGTTGTAAGGAGCCTGTAATTGTGGATAATTCACTATATGCGCAGACATTGAAGCCGTAATGATGAACGAGCCAGAACCTTGCTTTTTGAAAAGCTTTCCAACAGCCCTTGCACAGTAGTGGATAGCATCAACATCAACGCTGAACAATTTCTTCCACTCATTGAGAGCTTCGTCGTCGTCTTCGATTGACAGAATGTCGTTTTTATCCCAAGCGACACCAGCGTTCGCAACAAAAACGTCGAGCTTGCCGAAGTCAGAAACGATCTTATCGATTGTATCGTTCACTGCGTGGAAATCAGTCACCGGACACTTATATCCACGACATTCGACTCCATACTTCTCACCAAAAGATTTCACAATTTCATCGACAGGAGTACTGTTGTAGAGAAGGGCCACTTTAGCACCAGCACTGGCATATGCTTCAGCCACTGCCAACCCGATTCCTTTTGACGCACCGGAGACGACTGCAACCTTCCCCTTAAGGGAAAACAGGTCAAAGGGACTTCCTTCAAGCTTGGGTTCTGGCCGTGGCAACTCGCCAATATCAAGTAAATGTGATTTCACCATTGGTCAAATTCAAAGTCCCGGGAAGAGGTTTTTATATGTACAGGTAGCAACCCTTTCAAAAAATGACGTAATCGCTGTCATAGAAAAACCCAGAAGTCGTTTTTAGTACAATATATGAACTGCGGTACCTGGCATGTTCAATATAATTGATAAGCCGGAGTCAGACAAGATGTCTGGTACTAGATTGCAGCACAATCCTCTGTAGCATCCTGCTCTCTCTTAATGTTCCGGATATCCAATTATCTATTCCGAGACCAGCTTCATATAAATTTCAAGGCTGTGAAAAGGGTTTTTTTTTCTTGAAATTTGTAAACAAATGCTGGATACTGTGAGAAGTCCATTTTGGCCATCTAAGTCCCCGAATCGCGTATCCATGGATCCCAAAAACTCAGTATTCAATAGACTCTCACTGCGTAAATCAACACCACTGGAATCGTTGCCCAAACACCTGCATAAATCCTGGAAGATCAGCGATTTCGAACTAGGACGCAAGCTGGGTAAGGGAAAGTTTGGGAGAGTTTATTGCGTAAGAGAAATTGCGACCGGCTTTATTTGCGCGCTGAAGGTGATGGATAAGCGGGAACTGGTCAACTACAAAGTGGAGAAACAGTTTGTGCGGGAAATCGAAATTCAAGCGAACGTGCGCCACGTTAATTGTTTGCGTCTATATGGCTGGTTCCATGACCACAAAAACGTGTATTTGATTCTAGAATATGCTGCTGAGGGCGAACTGTACAAAGTGTTGAAAGCCAAGAAACGTTTTGACGATATCACAGCATCCTATTACACTTTCCAGGTGGCGAGTGCCCTGAGCTATTTACACAAAAAGCATATTGTTCACAGAGACTTGAAGCCAGAAAATATATTGCTTCACTTCAACAATCAAATAAAGCTCTCAGATTTCGGCTGGAGTGTTTATGCACCGAGCTCCTCGAAAAGAACTACCATGTGCGGCACACTTGATTATCTTCCACCCGAAATGGTGGAAGCCAAAACACACGACGAAAAGGTAGACGTATGGGCCCTGGGAATATTGCTGTATGAGTTTCTTGTTGGCCGGCCACCATTTGAAGAACAAAATTCGAGCACGACTTACAAACGCATAGCTAAAGTGGATCTCCGTATTCCATCTTTTGTTTCATCCGACGCCGCAGACCTCATTCGCAAGCTACTTCGCTATGAACCGGAAAAAAGGTTCAAGCTTTCTGAGATAGGAAAGCATCCATGGATTTTGAAAAACAGGCTCCATTGGCCCTCTACTTTCATGAATCTCGATAAGAATTAATTTATGTACAGCTAGAATTTATGCTAAACGTCTATTATTACGCAGCACCTTTGCCAGTCCCTTGGTATTTGGAGCACCTTTGTTTTCCAAAATAATGAAAACACGTCCAGATTGATTCATTCTACCGGTTCTGCCCATTCGATGCACCAAGTCCGACGTCATGTGTGGAATGTTATATAGAATGACATTACGGACGCCACGGAAATTTATTCCTCTGGACATGAGATCCGTACAAACCAGCACTTTCAACGTTGGCTTCGATGGATTTTCAAGAGGTTTAGGGGCACTTATGAAGGGAGCCAGAACACGTTTACGTTCTTCCGGTGGATCGTCCGACGTCATGCTTTCGACGTCATGGTTGTACTTTTCTTTCAGTTGTTGAGCTAGCGTTGGAGCCTGTTTTTTCTCGTTAACAAACACAACGACCCGTTTCTCGTATCCTGGTTCCGTTCCGTCACAGTGAATAGCATATAGGACTTGTGCCAAAGCTTTGAGTCTGGAACCATTATAGGGTTTAGGCTTTGCATCAATGACTCTGACTTCAATTGCCTTGGGAATTTTGTGAAGCGAAGGGGTAGTTATAGGGACAAATTCAGGGAAAAGCGATTTGACCACCTTTTTTAGTGTAGATGAGATGGTTGCAGTGACAAAAACGAGATGGTGCAAACCATTCATTTTCTTCAACAAGCCGTACGTATCTTCGATGAAAGATTCATCCATCAGCGTATCGGCTTCATCCACCACGCAAAACCTAACGTTCTTGAGCAGTTGTCTGATGTTCTGGACATCGTCATAGTTTGCGAGAGAGGACAGTTTTCCCGGGGTTGTTACCAAGACATCAATGCCCCCTTTATACATATCCATAAAATCTTTAAAATTAGAATTCAGATCCCACATGGCTGCCTTAGTACCCAAAGCCTCCTTGGTATTGTTAACGGTGTTAAAAACCTGTTCAACTAGTTCATGTGTAGGTAATAAAACCACACTCTTAATTCCTGGCTTAGCTGCTTGCTCAAATCCATATTTAATGTAGAACTCTCTCAACCTGTGAAATAGGGGAGCCAAGTAAGCCCAGGTTTTACCAGATCCGGTTTCTCCTGCAAGAATATAAGTATTGAGCAACTTAGGAGTTTTAGATTCACCGTTGATGATTTTTATAGCTGCCTTCTGAATATTAGTGGGGCGAATAACAAGTCCCTTAAGCTCTTGCTCAGATAGTTTTTTCTTGTTAGGACTGACATAGTTTTGTGACTTCAAGACTGTATTTTGCTTCAGCTCTTCGATCATAGCCGACCTCACTTCAGGCAACAGCTTGAGCTCGTAAAACTCGTGGACTCTCTCATACAGCCCTTCTAGACCACGGAGTTCCTCTTGATCAAACCTCTTCAATGCTGGGCCATTGCCGAATTTGTAGACGCTCTCTCCAGCTGTTTTTGTCTGTGTGTTCTGGACTTTTCTTGCGAAAAGATGACGGCTCAGATGAAACCTTCTGACTGCAAAGCCTGATATCTGTCTTGTATGCGCAAATAAAGTGGGGGGCATTAGGGAAGAAGATCTATGGTAGAATAGCACCTAGGAAGTTACGCTATATTTTTTATCAACTTACCCTGCTATAAATTTTTCAACATCAAAACTCATCAACATTAAAGCCATGTCTTTGTCAGATCTGGTCTCTCAATTGCAGATCTTCTCGAAGTCCGACTCGCATAGACAGGTTCTTGAATTGGGATCCGAAATATTGGCCCAGGATCGAGAAAATGTGGCGGCTTTCAAACAGTGCCTAGTGGCTCTTATTAACCTCGACAATTACACTGTCGCCAAAGAGCTGCTCGAAAAACACAAAAGCCTGGTTGATCAGAACCGCGAGGTGCTACTTGTTGAACTTGGATACATTTACTACAAATTAGACGATGAAACATCATTGAGAGACCTAGAATCTCATGGGCCTTCTAACCGTGGACTCAAACATGTCTTAGCTCAGCACTACTACAGGGTTGGTAACAACGAAAAAGCTTTGGATATTTATCGCGAGTTACTTCAAGATGATGTCCCCGAGGAAGGGCTTGACCTCAGTGTCAATGAGCGCGCCGTGCTTTCTCAAATGAAGGTCTACGCTGATAATGATAATGTCCAGCCAGTTTCTGCCGTGTTCTCAAACTCATACGATCAAAATTTTAACAGTGCACTGATCTGCATGCGCGATGGGGACTACGAGCGCTCTCTCGAGCTTTTGCACCAAGCAAGAAAGCAATGTTTGGTTTCTTTGGCTGAATATGATCAAGAAGAACAATTATCTGAGTTGGCACCTATTGACATCGAGATTGCATTCCTTACGCAACTTCTTCATCGCTCGGACGCTGCAAGTGAGCTGTATCAACGGATTGACATTACCAAGCTGAAAAATAAGGTGCTCAAGGTTCTGATGACAACAAATTTAGCCTCTTTTGATGAAAAAGAAGGAAGTGCTGCATCGGTGTACAAAAATCTCGAGTTTCCTGGATCACTGAATGCGATACTTGATCGACTTTCAATCAAACAGATTAGAGATCTACAAAGAAATGAGATCTTGCTGGCATATAAAGCCGGAAAGTCGGTGTCGAAATCAGCTTCCAAGCATCAAAAATTGTTCCCAAACTCGTTGTTGCCGCAAGCACTTGCCGAGGTGTCGAAAATCCAAGGGTTTGATGGCAACAATTTTAGATCGCCATCTAACGAAAAATTAGCGTTCAGACATGCCATTAAAAACCCCGACAAACTTGGTCTCTGTCTCTTTTCCTCCCAGCTGAGCATTGAGACGGGGAAATATCAGAATGCTGTCCGCGTACTCGAAGCTGCTACAAAGTCAGACTCATCGATCCTTCTCAAGCCGGCATTTGCTTGCTTGCTTTTTGCAACTTACAGCAAACTCGATAGAGAAAATAACAAGATGCAGTTGCTGCTAGATTTGTATGATCATCTTGTTTCCGCAGATCTTGCCACTGTTGATCAGTTCAATCTGCTGAAGTTCGTTGCATTTCAACTAATAACGTTTGATGAACAAAAGGCCCAGAAGCTTTTCCAAAAACTTGAGACGCTGGTCTCCTCAGACCCTCTTGTCTCGGTGGTGCTTGGTAAAGAGCCAGAAAGTACCCTTGGTGAAATCGAACCTCTTATTGCTGAATTCAACGTGGAGTCACTGGTTGAGCAAGGACTGCAGCCTTTGATGACCGGGACATCAGCATCAAACACAAAAAAGGCTATTTCTAAAGTGGAAAAAAGGAAACGAAACAAGCCAAAGAGACTTCCAAAGGATTTGACGAAGACGTTGGATGAAGAAAGATGGCTTCCCCTTAAAGACAGATCATATTACAAGCCAAAGAAGGGTAAAAAGGGTAAGGACACGCAAGGAGGTGTCGTCGACCAAGCGGCTGAAGAATCTCTCAATATCAGTGCTTCGGCCACCACTGCTACTTCCAAGAAATCGGCAGCTAAGAAGAAGAAGAAGGGAAAGAAATAACTCGTGTACCGGTAATTATTAAAGATCTATGTAAACAACGTATCTTCGTCTCTAAGATATTCTCCAATGTCTCCCTGGCGGAATACGACAATACCAGTCGGCTGTAAGTTTTTAGCTTCAATCGTGGATTTTGCACTGACACCAAAACCAAGAGGCACGTCGGCCATTGAAAAGACTATCACACCTGCATGCTCTGGAATATCTTCGCTCATTTTCCCAATGTGAGCTTTGAGGACATGATTTCCGTACAAAAATGGCATTTCTCCATTTTGCTTGATCCAGACCTTATATTTTGCGTACTGTGCCAGGTATTTGAGCGAGGTGATATGAAGCCTGAATTTTCCGGTTTTAGTGAATTTTCCAAAGCACACTCCTAGGGACATCAGATTAGGTCTGGCAATCGAAGTTGCAAGTTTCGCTATGCGATCACTGACATAATAAACTCTGTCCTTTTGTAACCTAAAAACGTGGGGGTCTTCCTTATTGTCCACTAAATATGCAATATTACGGCCAATGTAGTTGGCTAATTTCTCGAAAACCACCTTGGTTTCCTCCTCGGTAAGCGGTCTCATTGATTAAAGATATATCAAATATTTTTTTGAAATTTTTTTTAGCTTAAAGCACTCCCATCTGGAAAATTTTCAGTATCTCGTATAGATGTCTGAGCCTACCGATGAATTTACTGAGGGACCTAATAAAGTGGTTGAATCCTACGACGACGACGAACAGGGTAGCAGGAAGGATCCTAGCAATAAATGGCTCCGTACCAGGAAGGGCGATGTTACCGGAGACACAGCTAAGAGACAAAGGGTCCTCAAGAAAGTCCAGGACACGTGGGTATGTTTTTGCACGCAGCAGTGCTGGAGAATATCTCCAGATCTGCTTGCCTGCCATGTCTCAACTTACTAACATATAGTCGTATTTTGAATGACGATGGTACTCCAAAATATGAGGACGAGGAGAGAAAGCCAAAGAAAAAGGTCGCATGTTACTTGAGCTATTGCGGAACTGGCTACCACGGAATGCAAATGAACCCTCCAGCGAAAACCATTGAGGGAGATCTATTTGATGCTTTCGTTAAAGCCGGTGCTATTTCAAAGAATAATTCCAATGATTTGAAAAAGAGCGGATTTATGAGGGCAGCACGTACAGATAAGGGTGTTCATGCTGCTGGTAACGTTGTGTCTCTAAAACTAATCATAGAAGATGAAGATGTTGTTGAGAAAATCAACAGTCATCTTCCAGAACAAATTAAGTTTTGGGGCTTTGAAAGGGTGAACAAGTCTTTTGATTGCCGCAAAGTGTGTTCGTCTAGAATTTACGAGTACTTGATGCCGACTTACTCATTTTTACCTCCAAAACCAAGCAGCCCTTTGGCTGCACAAATTGTTGAAGCAGAAAAAGAATTCCCTGGTACAACCAGAAAGGATCCCGAGGGAGAAAAGTTTTGGGAAGAAGTGAACAAGGAACTAGAAGCGGCAGGAATAACTGAGGACCATATGTCTCAAATTAGAGAGGCTAATCGGGAAGGCATTCAACTAACTGTTCCGCTAGAACTCGCTGATAAAAAATCCAGGGAAATTATGAATGCCGCTCGTAAACGGTTTAGAATCTCATCCGAAAAGCTAGAACTGGTTAGAGAAGCTCTGAAAATATACTTGGGGCCTCATAATTTCCACAATTTTACGAATGGAAAGGACTACAAAGATCCATCAGCTATTAGATTTATGAAGTCCCTCACTGTTAGCGACCCGCTGGTTGTTAATGATCAGGAATGGGTTTCGATTAAAATTCATGGACAGTCTTTCATGCTTCATCAGATTCGTAAGATGATCGGAATGGCCACGTTAGTGGTGAGAACCGGATGCCCGCTGACTAGAATTGAGGAAGCTTTTGGGCCGGAAAAAGTCAATATTCCAAAGGCGCCCGCTCTTGGATTGTTACTCGAGCAACCTGTCTATGAGAGTTACAATGCGAAGTTGGAAAAGTTTGGCTATAACCCTCTTTCATTCGACAAGTTCTCGGCAGAAATTGACCAGTTCAAACGGAAACACATCTATGACAAAATTTACGCTGAGGAGGAAAAAGAGAACGTGTTTTATGGTTTCTTTGGTTTCATCGATGGATTTGCAGGCTACGACGAACAAAACGGCATTCCAATCTTTAATTTCCTGACCGCTAGAGGTATTCCCAAGGAGTTACCCGAAAAAGAATAATGTGGACTGATTTTGATTATGTGCCAAACAAACCCCGAATCGGTGACTAAATCACTCCACTATGCTGGTCTATTTAAACAGCAAATAGAATTTGAATAGTCTGTAAGAGTTAATCTGCTTAGTTTACATCGTACGAATTATCATGTCTGCTAAAACTATCGCTATCAACACTGCCAAGATGGCTAGCAAGAGAATTGGCCCTCACCCTATATACAGAGAGCTGGGACAACATGCAGTCACGCTTACTGCCTGCGGAATTGCACTAGGCGGGTTCATATTTTGGCCGATGATGGTTGGAAAAGCCAACTCAAAAGGTTACTTCCATGTGTGAAGGAATAACCGAATGCTCAAAAAATAAATTATATTTTGCTTATATAAAGAGAAATAGGTGATGAGCCAATATTTTCCGATTCTTGAATGAAAAATGATTAATGTTCTATCTGGTATAATTGGTATAACAGTGCTCACACTGGTATTCAGGAGAATTATATCCGAGTGGTTTGTTCGTATTGAGAGAATATACCGTGTACGCGAAGATTTGTATTTAGCTCCGGTAGTCATCTACCAATTTATCCGACACTTCTACCATTGCTTTGTGACTAAGCGCGTTTCCCTATGGTACCTCATCGAAAAGTCCATGAAAAGACATTCCGGTAAAACATCCCTGATTTACCTTGAACCGACCGCAAAGAAAGGTGAATTTGAGGTGCAGAAATATACCTATGGTGAGTTGTATCAAATAATATTACGTTTGTCATATATTCTCAGATCTGAATATGGAATATCAAAGGGAGATACAATATCCATGTATATGAATAATAGCCCACTTTTCATCTGTCTATGGCTGGCTTTATGGAATTTAGGCGCTATCCCGTGCTTCCAGAACAATAACTTAACTCAACAACCACTTGTGCACTCATTATCTGTGGTGGAATCGAAGATTGTCTTTGTGGACGAGGACTGTCGCAGACTATTTGATAGCACAAAACAAGATATCGATCTAAAGATACCCAACTTGGTGACCGTTTATATGGACCAGCATGAATGGCTAGCAAAAGTCCGAGACGTATCTGCTCCGACTTTTCGGCTCAACGACGAGGAGAGAGATAAAAACGTGGTTTACTATGACCCTGCACTTTTGATATTCACCAGTGGAACATCGGGTCTTCCGAAATCCGCTGTCAACTCATGGAGGAAGGTGTTCTTTGCGTCTTTTGTCTTTGCGCATGCTATGCGTATTGGTAAATGGACAAACTTATACACTGCAATGCCTTTGTACCACGGAACAGCGTCGATAGTGGGTGCATTACCTGTGCTCGCAAACGGGGGTACAGTTTCGTTAGGGGTGAAATTCTCACTGTCGTCTTATTGGGCCCAGGTCAAACTATCTGGAGCAAACACAATCCAGTATGTTGGAGAGGTGTGCCGCTATTTGCTGAATGCGCCTACGACCAATGACGAGAAATACTGCCATGGTAAAGTTCGGCTGGCAATTGGAAACGGACTACGGGCCGACATTTGGACGAAGTTCAAAGAGCGTTTTGGTATTCCAGCAGTTGGTGAATTTTACGCCAGTAGCGAAGCTCCTTTCGCAACTACATGTTACGAAACGTCTGGGGTAGGAATCGGCTGTATCAGGAACCAAGGATGGCTAGCTGATAAGGTGCTGAGCATCATGTATTGTCTGGTGAAGACAGAAAAAGACGACGACGCAACGTTATACAGGAACGAGAAAGGATTTTGTGAAAAACCAAAAGTTGGGGAAAATGCGGAATTATTAATGCATGTTTTGAACCCCAAGAATATCAAGGCAACTTTCCCTGGTTACCTGAATAATGAAGACGCAACTTATTCAAAAGTTGTGCGTAATGTCTTCCGTCCCGGTGATGCTTGGATAAGAACAGACGACCTGTTCCAATATGACGAGTATGGATGCATCAAATTTGTAGACAGATTGGGTGATACTTACAGATGGAAGTCAGAAAACGTGAGTACAACCCAAGTTGAGAATACTCTGCAAATGCATCCATCTGTAGCCGTCAGTGTTGTGGTAGGCGCGAGAGTGCCAAACCACGAGGGAAGATGCGGCTACGCTATTGTGCAAACAAAGACCGGAAACAAAGAGTCTGATAAAGAAAAGGAAAAATTAGTTTCCGAACTGGCAGGCATTGTTTGGACCGAATTACCTCATTTCGCGAGACCATGCTTTATTAGATTTGACGTAATTGAGCACACACACAACCACAAAATTTCCAAGAAAAGGTTCCGTGACCCTGTTTTACCGTTTGGTCCTAGTAATAGGGATGTGGTTTACTATCTGAACTTGGCTTCGAAGAATTACGAGCCACTTACGCAAGAAATATACGAAGGCATTGCTTCCGGATCAATACGCCTATGAAATTTTAACGTGCGGCGTTGCGATTTCCCCGTGCACCCGTGCACGGCAAAATTTTTCAGATTCAATAGAACAGAATTTAGTCATACAGATTGATTTATATAAGCTGAAATAAGAAACAGCTCTCCAGCTACTGAAAGAAATCACCATGCCAGTAAGTGCACTTTCGTAGGGAAAATTTGCCGCAAGATGACATGAAAGCAACTATACTACAAAACATATTTGCTCTGTGTCTGGGCTTTTTAACCTTATTTTTTTCCTCCATTCTAACAACCAGGCGCCAACCGCACCTCACAGCAAAATGTTTATGGAAAACCCACATGTTGGTGACAGATCCCGTTTGGAGGACTGGAGAATTAGAGGTTACAATCCTCTGACACCACCCGACCTTCTTCAACATGAATACCCGTTGACTAGCAAGTCTGAAAAGAATATCTTGGAGGGAAGAGAAGAGGCTTGTAACATCTTGAATGGCAAGGACGATAGACTTCTAGTGGTTATCGGGCCATGCTCCTTGCATGATCCAAAGGCTGCCTTGGATTACTGTGACAGACTAGCGGCCCTCAAAGAGAAAGTCAAGGGTGAACTCCACATTGTTATGAGGGCTTACTTGGAGAAGCCACGTACCACTGTTGGTTGGAAAGGCCTTATCAACGATCCTGATATCGATGGATCGTTCAACATCAACAAAGGCCTAAGAATTTCGAGGGAGTTGTTTGTTAGACTTACAGAGAAGCTTCCTATCGCTGGTGAGATGTTGGATACCATTTCTCCACAATTCTTGAGCGACTTATTCTCCGTCGGAGCTATTGGTGCTCGTACTACCGAATCTCAGCTTCACAGAGAGCTTGCCTCGGGTCTTTCTTTCCCTGTTGGTTTCAAAAACGGAACAGATGGCTCGCTAGGCGTTGCAGTTGATGCCATGCGTGCAGCAGCTCATCCTCACCATTTCCTTTCTGTCACCAAACCTGGTGTTGTTGCTATTGTGGGCACTGAAGGAAACAAAGATACCTTTGTGATTTTACGTGGTGGTAAGAAGGGCACAAACTACGATGAGGAAAGCGTCAGTGAGGCAGAACAATCCTTGGCTAAAGCAGGTATCATGAAAGATGGAGAAGCCAGAATCATGGTGGATTGCTCGCATGGAAATTCTAACAAAGATCATCGCAATCAGCCCAAGGTTGCCGCTGAGATTGCTCGGCAGCTGAAGAAAGGTAACACAAGCATCTGCGGGCTTATGATCGAAAGCAACATCAATGATGGTAGACAAGATGTTCCTCCTCTTGAGCAGGGAGGAAAAGACGCTTTGAAATATGGCTGTTCCATTACAGATGCCTGTATTGGCTGGGAAAGCACTGAACAAGTGCTCGAATTATTGGCAGAGGCCGTGAAAGAACGCAGATCACTGAAAAAGAACGACAACTGAATGGGGGTATTGGAACATTTATCTGTGTATATATATGGTCTGACTAAAATGTTTTATACAAGTTTGTTATGTACATCATAACATTTTACTAAGAATTGTTGAAGCGATTTTAACTCCAATGCTGATTTGTCTGTGACTGAAATCTGACAGCTGCGTCGCATGACTGGTGAGGTTTTCGACCTCCTTTGCCATCTGATGTTTGACCAGCTCACTTTTCGTGATGACCACAGCGTTTGTTTCGAGATCTAATGAGTACGCGCGTCTTGTATAGTTGGACGATCCCACCACTGAAATGCTTGGTTCGGATTCTTCAGGCAAAGTCAGCCAGAGCCCTTTCGCATGGTACGACCATCCATCTGGTGTATTGACAACACCTTTTTGCCATTCCAGAAGCTTAACGCAATCTTTTCGACGAACCTGATCCAGAAAAAGTTGTGCTTTATAAAGGTATGCATCGGGAACGTATTTCGAAATGCCCTTCGAATTATAGAATGAGTTGGCTTCTGGTGCAGCCGTAATCACCATCCCTTTGGCGTGAGACTCGGTAAACCTTGCGCTGATATCCGGATGGCAATTGAAGTACCCTGCAGTAAATGCCCATTTGACATCAGGGTCATTCAGTAAGGTAAGCAGGCGCAAAATTGCAGGTTTCTCTGTTGACGAGTCGGGATCCATTATTGGTTTGAATGAGGACACGGGGTACACAATAATGTCAGGGTCTGGCAAATACTCCGGTTTTGTTACAGGTGCTTTCAAAAGCGGATGCAGAAGACGAGAGGTTTCTTTTATAAACCTCTCGGTGTTTAGATGGGGCTCAGAGGCAGAGTTTGTCGAAGGCCAGTCCAACATATATTTCTGTTTGGTTGGAGACGGCATTAATTGATAACTGATGGAGCCTATTGCATTTTGGATGCCGAAGTAGTAATCACTAAGGGGTCCGTTCTTAAATAGGTAATATCTATCTTGACGGTTGGTAAAATAGTCCTCTGATAAGTTCGCTCCCGTTAAGATGACCTCCTTGTCAAAACCGCATATCTTCATGTGTTGTAGACCCCATCCCTCATTTATTCTTTTTGGAATCAAGGCTTTTTTTATTCCCGAAAGATTGGGCGTGTGATACAACCGCACGTTCACGCGTTCCTTCCCAAACTTTTCAACCAAGGGAGCCAGCAACGATGCGGGACACGGGCCCGGAGATTCCCTAGTTGAGCGCAAGTAGTCTATAAGAATGTCTACTTTGAGATTCGGTTTTTCCGAGAGAGAGTCTTGCAAGCATTGGACGAGCTCATGTTGAGTTTTTCCAATATAGAGTGAGGAAAGAAAGATCCTGGATTCTGCTGACCGGATCTTCTGCTTGACTAAACTGTAGAAATCTGCGGGATGATAAAGCACTTGCAACTGATCCTTTGCAAGCTCAAATCTGGGGCTGATAGCGTCAAGCTGTTGAATGGTTGCCCTGACGGAAGGGTTGAACATGTCGTAGTTTTTGAGACGAGGATTCTCCACCTTCGTGGAGTATGTTCGTATCTTTTGAAAAAGACTCGATAACAAAAGCATCGGTGCTAATTTAAAAAATTGGCGGAAATTTTTCATGTTCAGACAGATCAAGAGGATGACTTCTGAGCAGCCTAGTAAACTACGCAAAGTTGATGTAAATGGATTTAGAGTGCGCAAGGTGTACACTGACGCTGCACAGAAATCTGCATACGAAAAGCTTGGTGGGGACAAAAATGCTGAGAATCTGACCGATATACCACTGGGTAAGACAATCAAAGAAGAAGAAGACGACGCATTATACTTGATAGATGGTCCTGTTCGGAGGCTCCATCCATACTATTTCACCTATATGACACACTGCAAACAACGTTGGATCGATAAGAACATTTTGGACGTATTTGCACATGAGTTCAGGTTACATCCGAAAAGTTATTATAGAAATGCATTAGAAAAGGGTCGAGTGACGATCAACGAAAAAGTTGCTAATACAGATACAATTTTGAAAAACGGTGACCTGATATCACACAGAATGCATCGCCACGAGCCTCCAGTGACCTCCAGACCAGTCAAAATTGTGCACGAGGACGACGAGCTTGTCGTTATCGACAAACCTTCCGGCATCCCTGTTCATCCTACAGGCCGGTATCGCCATAACACAGTTACCTTCATTCTCGAGCGGGAGATGGGTATTAAGGCCCATCCATGTAACAGACTTGATCGACTGACCAGTGGACTAATGTTCTTGGGCAAAACCGCTGCTGGTGCTGAAAAAATGGTCAAGCAGTTGAGAGAGAGGGAAGTTTCGAAAGAGTACATTGCCAAGGTAGTTGGTGAATTTCCTGCGCATGAGGAAGTAATTTGCGACAGTCCTCTCAGAACTGTTGACCCTAGGATTGCATTCAACATCGTGGATCGCGAGAATGGAAAAGAAGCAAAGACCGTCTTTAAGCGTTTATTCTATGACGGAACTACCAGTCTTGTCAAGTGTAAACCACTTACTGGGCGCACACATCAAATAAGAGTTCACCTTCAGTATCTTGGGCACCCTATTGTTAACGATCCATTATATTCTTCTCCAAAAATTTGGGGACCAACTCTAGGAAAGAGTGGCAACTTCGATGTCGATGAGATAGCCGAGAAGCTTTCCAGAATTGGTAAAACAGAACCTGCATCGAGCTGGTTGCACCCAAAGGACGACGGCGAGATACAGTCCACTGGGGAATTTTGCGACGATTGTGGCGGTGAGTTGTACTCGGATCCTGGTCCAAATGACCTGGACCTTTATCTACATGCATACAAATACAGCTCGTCTAAGGAGAACGGATGGTCCTACGAAACGGAGCTGCCAGAATGGGCCGTTGAAGAGCAGAAAAAGTATATGGCCCTGGCACTTGAACAGGCAGAAAAGTGTCCTCAAACTGATAGCGCCTTTCGTGTGGGAGCTGTAATAACCTGCGGAGGTGATGTCATTTCAATTGGACACACAAGAGAGCTTGAGGGTAACACACACGCGGAGCAATGTGCAATGGAGAAGTATTTCATGAAGACCGGTTCTAGGTCGTTACCAAAAGGATGCGAAATACACACCACAATGGAGCCTTGCAGTGAGCGTCTCAGTGGAAACAAGCCTTGCCTGGAGCGTATACTAGACTACAAGGATTGTTTTACGACATGTTACGTCGGTGTGCTTGAGCCTACTACATTCATCTCCGTTAATATCTCTCGCAAAAGACTCGAAGATGTCGGTATCTCATATATTCAGGTTCCCGGATTTGCAGAGAAGAGCTTGGAAGTTGCAAAGCGGGGCCATAAAGAGACTAAATAGAATGACAAACTTGTTGAAAGAAACTCCGCAATGTCTTGCCCCACAGAATAGATGCGTAGCCGAAAAAAAATATTTCTGGAAAATATAAGTACGCTTTAGTCTCCGAAAAAACCACACTTCTTAACACTTATTCGCACCTTGTAATGCCTTCGGCAATTGTGGATATCTGCCGTGAGTGCCATGCTCTTATCGGTGACTTCCTGGCTTCAGAAAGACCCTATACCCAAGCTCGACAGAAAACACAGTCTTACACCCCTTATCCTGACTTCCACGATAATCACGAACTTCACAAAAAGACCCAAAGTCAAGTACTCAAAACCATGAATATTTTCGCCCAAGCGCTTGAAAAGTATACGCTAGATGAGTTAGCCATCAGTTATAACGGAGGCAAAGATTGCCTTGTTATGTTGGTGATCTACTTGGCCGCAATCTATGAAAAACATAAAAATGGGTTGCTCGAACTCAAGAATAACAAGATATTGAGCGTATACATTAACAACGAGGCTGGTTTTCAGGAACAGGATGATTTTCTGTATTCTTCCATAGTGAAATACCAGTTGTCGCTGACAAAAATCAAAGATAGAATGAAAGAAGGCTTTCAGAGATATTTGAATCAAAATCCAAAAGTCAAAGCCATTGCTGTTGGCATTCGAAGAATTGATCCTTATGGCGAAGATCTCGCTTACATTCAGCATACTGATCACGGATGGCCGGCATTTTACAGAGTCAACCCAGTCCTCGACTGGACATATTGCGAAATCTGGTATTTCATCAAAGCTACCAATATTGAGTACTGCGCATTGTACGATCGAGGTTATACTTCCATTGGAGGACTCAACAACACTGTACCTAATCCTCTGCTTAAACATGGTGACCAGTATTTTCCTGCCTATATGCTTGATGACGACTGCCATGAGCGACTGAGCCGGTGCGAGACAAAAGACGCGAGTTCAAGGGAGAATAGGCCTGAAGAAAAGTTATAGTTAATGACTTATGAACATCAGACATCGATTGATCTGGAGAAAAAATTATTCTTGTAATTTAATGTCCGTCTTTGTAGACATCACTGATAAGCCTCTTGAATCGGCAAAAGTATTAGACTATGTTCGAGATCCAGCTGCAGGGGCAATTGTGTACTTTGGTGGTACTACCAGGAACTCATTTGAAGGAAAAAGAGTTTTATCATTAGCTTATGAAGCGCACCCAAAACTGGCGATTCGTACACTAAAGGCGATAGGCCAGGAGGCCCAAGTCAGATATCCAACCGTTCATAAAATCGCAATTATTCACAGGACGGGCGAGGTTCCTGTTTCAAAGGAATCAGTGATGATTGCTGTTAGCTCGACACACCGCAAAGAAGGGTGGACTTGCGGAGAGTGGATTTTAGAAAGGGTGAAGGAAAAAGCAGAGATTTGGAAAATCGAAAAATATGATGACGGGGCAAGCAGCTACAAGGAGAACGACAACTCTAACGTGCTTGATCGCACATGAGGTTTAATTATGTACAGTTAGTGTAAAAATGCCTCTTTTGGCCGGTAAACGGTTTCGACTCTGCGTGTGTCGTAGTTGATCTTGGTAATTGCAACAGAGCCCTTAAGTGGTTTGTCGGAAACCAGACCCTCCACTTCCGGCAGAACTGGTCTCAAAAACTTCCGTTTCAAGGCCAGTTGTTGTGAAAGAGAAAAACAGTTTTCTGAGCTTCTGAGAATCGATAACACCTGTTCCTTAATGTCTGACGTGTAAGGCTTGTTTGGCACAACCAGCCTTTGAATCTCTGCAATTGCAGAAGCTTGGTTTTTCTGGATAGCCTCCGGGGTCTTGTATGCGCATATATCGAAAAAGGCGTCAAACATGATCTTCGAATCTATTAATTCAGCAAGAGACTTGTATTCAGCGACAAGAGAGTCGCATTTCTCTTGGCTAATTTCACCCTTCCGCAATTGCAGCTTTATACCGTAGACATAGTTGTAAGTAGTGTGAAGCTGAGCGTCTTCCTGCGACTTTCCACCTCTCAAAAATCTGTCAATATGAAGTAATCTTTCTGCGGCCAGGGACTCAAGCTCCTCTGATTCAAGCTGCACAAACCGAGAAAGCTTTTCTTTGAGCTCATTCAGTTTAGCTTCACGCTTTATTTGCCGTTCCTCAGCAGCTTTCAAAATCTCCGGAAGAGCCTGAGACTCTTTACGGCTTTGGAATTCTTTCTCTGCTTCGGCAACCTCAGGCTTTTTGATCAATAAACGGCCAAACCTTCTTTTTCTCGGATCAAAGTGTGGGTGTGGTAACTTGTCTCCCTTCTGTAGAACCACGCCTATGAATTTGCGCTTTGGATGAAAAGGATCAAGATAATATCTGACAAAACCCGGCTCTAGAGCAAATATGGTATGATCTTTGCCAATGCCTACATTCTCACCTGGATACCACTTTGTGCCTCGCTGTCTCATGATGATTTGGCCAACTTCAACGGATTCACCTTCATGTTTTTTGGGACCGAGACGTCTACCGGCAGAATCCTTCATGTGTGTTCGGGAACCACCGGCTCTTTTCGTAGCTGTTCTGACTTGGAATATGGACTGATGTCCAATGGAGAGAGACGATTTGACCCTATCACGCACTAGTGAGACAAGTCGGGAAGAGAACATTGTGCTGTATCAAGGTGTTAATGTTGTTGACTAAAATTTTTCAGCTGCATCAAAGTCGATCGACCCGACTAGAAAGGAAAAATACAGAAAACACTTGAATAGACACAATTACATTTATGGAAGGGTACTGGGACGTCGTAGTGTCGTCACTACAAGATACCTGCAACTCGAACGAAGCAATTTCTTTTGATCCGCTCCAGCTGGCGCTATCTGAGGGAAGCGAGGCCAAGTTGCAGAATAAGGAATTACTGATAAAACACAAGGAGAATCTTGAAAAAAACAAACGCATTTTGGATACCGCTCTCATAAACGTCAATGGACTTCTGTCGCAAAAAGCCTTAATTTCGGAGTCGGATGATGCTTTAACTGCAAAACGCAACAAATTGAAATCGCAAAAATACGGCAGATCTTATTACCAGTCCCCATATAATCCATCTGAGCCTGTGATCGTGGGCTCAGAGGTTGCATTCCGGCCAAAACAAAAGGGTGCAGAATGGATTCAATGTCAGGTTTTAAAAGTATTAAACGAGATGAAGTTTGAAGTGAAAGATCCAGAGCCAGATGAGAACAATCCCAACGGACAAATATTCAAGTGTAGCTGGAAGGAGATCATATTGATGCCAACAACCGAGGACCTTTTGATGCTGAAGAACTATCCTGTTGGTTACAGAGTACTGGCACGATATCCAGAGACTACTACATTTTATCCAGCAGAGGTGATTGGATTCAAGAAGGATGGTACTTGCCGTTTAAAGTTTGAAGGAGAAGAGGAAGTTGGGAAAGAGACAGAAGTCGAAAGGAAACTAGTTCTTCCTTTTCCGGGATGAAACACACTAGAATACTTGTATTAATAGTTATACACTAAAGTAAGAACGATATGCTCATTTTTTGCTTATCTTTCTTGGCATCATTAGATGATGATGATGACGTTTGAGGCGGCACAGAACCAGCTGAATTGTGTTTGCCGAGCGCGGGCTTTCCAAAGTCGAACTCTTTCTTAAATATGTCTTTCTTTGGCTGCGGACCATGCGAGGAACTTAAGGGTAAGTTGGGCAAGTGATGGCCGCTACTGTTCGTAGTGAACAGTTGAGGCGATGAAGTACCAGATGTAGATTTTCGAGGAGCCAGGGATGGGCTCTTGAAATGGGGTGCAGTACTTAGTGATTCCACATTGGCGAACATAGATGACCTCCTAGAGTTGATAGAATTTCCGTCACTAAGATGTGTTAGCGGTGTGCAATCAGCCGAGATAATCGAAGAATTCCTCGAGGAAAGTCTGGATATCGGAGATGCTGGGTATGGCGACGAGTTTCCGGATAACGGAGCAACGTGATTATAGTGATGAAGAGTTGAGCCACCTGTTGGTTCTGATATCCCAATTGATGCAGCCGAGTGTCTACGGATAGGTTCTGATGAAAAATCATCTATCAATTTCCTTTTCCGAATTGGTGGCAAATGATCGTAATTGTAAGCCCGCATGTCCATAGATGCGCTTCTTCCAGCCCTAATAGACTGAAAAGCGGGAGTGTTGGATTCTTCGGATGCGCTCCCAAAAATTCCGACATTGAAATTAACAGACGGCTTGGGAAGAGGGAGAATAGGATCGACCGACGTGACCATGTCCGCCGATCTTTCTTCACTAGCCTTTGTTTCTTGTCTATCGTAAGAGTTGGAATCCAGTCCCTGAATAGAAGCTCTTTTTCTTCTATTTGCTCCCCCGTTCCACCAATTTTTGACAGCATTATCGCTTCGGCCATTAAGGTGCCTGGCAATTTCGGCCCATCGTTTACCATATTTCTGAACAAGTTCCTCAATATATCTGCCTTCTTCTGGTGTGATCGGGGTTCGGTTTAAAGAGGGCTTTAAATTTTGATGATACCTCTCTCTCGCTTGTTTCGCCGTCCGAGTTTGCAACACTTGGGAAATTTTAACCCAGTTCAAGTTTTTCTCGCCCCCATACAATCGCACAAGCTCCAAAAGCTTACTGTCCTCTTCTGGAGACCACGGCCCACGCCTAAGTCGAACACCGCCGTTCTGACCACCTCCATCGGATAAATCCTGCTCACCATGATGTATTTCTTGAGGCATGACAGATGTTGATCAATGAAGACGAAGACAAGAGAGTTAATGAATCCGATAGATATAAAGAATGCGAACGATGAATAGGAAAACCCAGATGGCAAAAAAAAGATAAATACGGTCGTATTCGAATTTACGCCGGTCAAATGTAAAAGATGATATAAATTAAATTTAACGTAGCCATGCAAAATTTTTATTGCTGAGGTCAGAATACGCAAAAACAAAGAAGAAACTCGTTAGGTTTTTAAGTTGTCCTTAATCTGGCTATGTAGGAGTGAGAACAAGAACCTAGCCCGCTACGGAGCGACTACTGAGATTAAAAACTAATAATAGCCGTTTGCGTTGCAACGGCCAAATTGCTAAAATTTCCCCATACTCAAATATGTTTATGGAATATGTCCTCCATCACAAATTCGCGGAAAAAAAAAAATGCCGACTTATTGAAACTTACACGAATTGCCTTACTCTTCCGGTCGAAAAAGGATTTTTTCCCGCAGAGGCTCCAGACATGCTACTTGCCAAGCTTTTGCTCTCTTTTTCGTAGGCGTTTTGTTTGCTCCCAAACTGCTTGGCTAGTCCCACGGATGTCGCCACCAATGAGAAAATATAGAAACTGAAACTGCACCATATCATGGCTGCGGCTCTGTGGCCTACTGTAGCTTCGATGATCGTCATTGACGCGCTTTCCGCAATAACGGCTCCTGATTTGGCAGCCACGTGAGCCCACATCCCGCCTATTCCCCAAAGGATGCATAATATTGCACTTAGAGTAAAATCGGCATACGAGCATACCCATTTCCACGGGAGCAGCGGGATGCAGCCGTATAACTGGCTTGCCAGCAAAAGTAGAGTCAGCACCAAACTGGCCATCAGAATATATGGCTGTGTCACTTTCGTGTTGAATTTCACCGCCATATCAACGATACTCAAAGACGAAGAGGTGGAATTCGTATCTGTATTGTAAAGTGAAACTCCGGGATAAGATTCATGGTAATCAGTAGCTTCAAGATTTGTTGAGCATGAAGTGTCATTGTTAGTTTTGACACAGATGCCGCGGTAACCGACATGGACCTTTATTGTACTCAGATCTTTATTGTTGGATTTTGAATAAGCATTTTGTATTTTGTTGTAGAAGCTTGAAGACTGGTTGAACTTATACTCGATGAGATAGACGTTGGAATATTGAGGGTTCTTTTTTGTGCAACCGACCAAAAGGAATGCGAGAAGGAAAATGTTCACTAGGAGAATAAGCATAGTCCCGATCTTGGGACCCCTACGTAGGAGAAAGATGATCATTTGAGTTCGCCATTATTGTATTGAGCTGACTATATATACTAGACCGACATCGTCGGGTGTTTGGTCTTTGTTAGAGAAATATTTTAAATTTGGGTCATTGATTGCAAGAGACGTTGACGAAGCAAGCTATTACAAATTTGACACAATCTGAAATCTGAAATATTTTTATGAAAAATGACCGGTTCGATAAAGAAAGTGACCATGCTCCCGTCATTGGGCCAAAGATGTCTTGCATACGAGCTCATTTCGTCTTCAAATGTAAGCTCAGTTCCACCCCTAGTCTTGCTCCATGGGTTTTTAGGGAATCGTAAACACAATCGTCATGTCGGCAAGATGCTAGCTGACTCATTGGAGACTCCGGTATTAATCCCAGATTTGACAAATCATGGTGACTCGTTCCATCGCAAAACTCACAGCTATCAGGTGCTTTCTAATGATCTGTATGATTTATTGCAGACTTCCAACCTTAAGGATCTTTTTGCTCGAGGATATATTGTCCTTGGACATTCAATGGGAGGAAAAACTGCAATGTTACAGGCTCTAGATCATCCAAAACTAGTTAAAGGGGTGGTGTCTGTCGATAACGTTCCCTACCGAAACCCCCCAGCTGCCGATGTTGAGTTTTCCCGATTCACACGATTTTTCAATAGTGTTATTAACAGTCCCGAAAAATACTCAGTATCGCATTTAGCGGATGTCGATGACGCATTAAAAGAGATTGAACCAGATAAGCATTTTAGACGATTTTTGGCCAGCAACTTCACTCGGCAGAAGACCTCGGAGACTCTTCATTGTAAGGTACCTCTTACCGTTCTTCAGGAATCTGTTAATACTATAAAAGACTCAATTCTCGACAAGCAGAAACAGTATAGCGGTCCTTTATTGATCGTTCGAGCACTGAAAAGCCCGTTTGTGGGAGAAATAAATCATCAAGCACTCACTCAAGCATTTCCGAACCACTCTATTATTGACATCAACACTAGCCACTGGGTTTTGACCGAGGACTCTCGTGGGTTTGTATCTATTGTCAAGGAATGGATAAGATTACAGAATTTCGGAAATCGGCAGCAGTAATACCGAAGCTCATGTCCAAATCAGGAAATTTTTTTTGTCGATAAAAAATAACTCAAAGAAAAAATGTCATAAATACATTTGGAGGAGCTAAAAGACCACTATTTATGTTACCGGCATGAGTGATCATAATTCTTCTGAACTGGCTTCGATAGATTCAGAGGTTCAGCATGACCATACAAAGCCAGTGGGGTTGACTCGGGACGCTGACGAAAATCAAGGAAGAGATAATGGGTCTTCGCTGGTTGCTTCACTGACGAAAATCTCATCATATAAGATTGACAAAGCCAAAGTGGTGCCGCGAGAAAATCGCAGAGGGCTTTTTGCATTTCTTTTGCTGATTCCCGAGTATGACAATCCAAGAGAGTTACCTCCCCTAATCAAATATATCATAGTCTTCAACGTCGCCTTTTGCGCGATGATCGGGCCAATGGGCACCTCGATTCTCTTACCAGCAACAGACAATATTTGTGACGAGCTCCATACATCCGTTACGATTGTTAATGTGAGTATTGGTATTTATTTAATCACACTAGGTGTGTTCCCTTTGTGGTGGTCAAGTTTCAGTGAGCGTCACGGAAGACGTTCTATTTATTTAATCAGCTTCATTCTTTATTTTGCATTCACCATCGGATGTTCGTTGTCGACTTCCATAGGCATGTTGATCGGATTTAGAGTGCTTTCTGGTGCTTGTGCGGCAAGTGTTCAGGCAGTTGGGGCAGGAAGTATCTCTGATCTTTATCCGATACAACAAAGAGGGGCTGCAATGGGAATTTTTTACTTGGGGCCTTTGGCAGCACCTTTACTCTCTCCCATTTTTGGAGGCGCAATTACTTCCAATAAAAGTTTCGGATGGAGAGGTACGCAATGGTTTTTGGTTATACTTTCAGGAGCCTGTATTCTGCTATTACTTTTTGCACAACCGGAAACTTTGAGGCTCCAGGATAATCGGGAAGCAATTAGAAAGATTTTAAGGGAACGTTTAAGGCAAAACACGGATGAAGAAAAGGCTAGCATCGAGGACAGGGACGAGTCTGATCACCAGGTTGATCGCATTCTTACTAGACTTTCCAGACAACCTTCCAGAATTGATGATGAGCCCGCACCGGTAGACATGGTCACTCCAATTGGACGCATATCGACAGGCATGTCACAAAGTCAGCGTGAAGATCAACTTCAGCGACTTAAAACTGAAGTTGAGGACCTGGAAAAACCAGAGAATTTGAGTAATTTTGCTCTTTTCAAACGACATGCGTATGTTTATGGGTTTCTGCCTCTGAAATCATTGCATTTCATGAGATACCCACCTGTTTTTTTGGCCATTTGTTATTCGGCGCCTTGTTTTGCGGTGTTATACTTCGTCAATATGACGCTTTCATACTGTTACGCGAGAGACCCATACAATTTTAACTCTCTTTTGGTTGGACTGGTTTACATTCCTAACTCGGTGACTTACATTATCGCTTCCATCTGGGGAGGACGTTTCACAGATTACTTGTTAGAGAAAAAGCGTCAAAAATATGGCATAGTTGCTCCAGAAGCACGTTTCGGTATAAACGTTTATGTTGCAGCGGGGATATTTCCCTGTGCGCTTTTGATTACCGGATGGTGTTTGGATAAGAAAGAGCATTGGGTCACTCCGTTGATAGGAACAGCACTTTTCGGTTTTGCGCAAATGATTGTGATAGGTACGACAGTGACCTATATTGCGGACTCCTTACCCGGTAGAGGTGCCACGGGAATTGCATTGTCGAATTTTGTTCGTATGATACTGGCCGCGGGGGCTTCGTTTGCAACTGAGCCCTTAATTAAGGCTCTTGGAACGGGTGTGTTATTCTCCATTTTGGCAGGATGCACCATTGCTCTTTCTGTAATCCTTGCAGTCTTGAAGTTACGGGGCGATCATTGGAGAGAAACGTATAACTTAGAGAGACTCTACGACATAGTGGACGATATCTGATACATCGATAAAAAAATTTATTTGAGTTATTGTAACATAAAATTATGGTCACTAGACTGACTTTCAAGGGTGAAAAACGCTCTCGAAATAGATCAGACGAAAGTCGAAAGCGGCGTAAAAAGGATTTAGACCAACAGGCTGCGGAACCACTTGTTAGTTTAGTATCTATCAACGGAACTCCAACTAATATCTACGAACTTACGCGTGAATACATCGAATTCGGATGGACTCTTGCAACTAGATTGACTGACATAAATGGTCCTCTGCTTATAAGTTTTGAACGTGATGACCATTTTGGGTGCTTGAAGTACACCCATGATTCGGGCTTGCTCGCGGATGAGGAGCACGAGTTGGATGTAGCGGAAAACGCAGTCAATTTCGTCCAATTTAAGCCCCAGACGTCGCTGTTCAAACTGGAACCAAGGCAAGTAAGTCAGGTTTTCAATGTAGTCAACATTGATAACTTCATCCGATTGACACAACAAGGGGACCAGAACCAAGACACCGTCATAAGAACTGCGCTCAAGGATAGTGAGGACAAATATTTGTCGTATGACCCTGAAACCAACATTCTCGTTCACACTGATGTGCTGACAGAAAACGCTATTTTCAATATCCAGCTTCAAGTCGCCGGTCAATATCCTACTTTCCTCATCTCTGTTGGGCCATTAGAAGCAAAGAACAAACTGATCGTCACTAAGGAACTCAAAGTGCGAGTGATCCAAGACGCTGAGGATCTTTTGGAAGACCTCAACATGTTTAGCATTCGCGTTCAGACTTGCAATTCAGAGGTTGGCAAAAGGATACTGGCGTCGCTAGATTCAGTTAGGGACGGCCACGTACATATATTGGGCGATCCTAAAGATCATGAGCAGCTTGATAGAGCTACAAAAGAAGTTGCCAAAATTGGAATCAAGGTTACTAGCGCCATGTTGTCGCAGTTGAAGCGGGCAATTGAAGAAGGTAAGCTCAATGAATTCCTGATAACTATCAAGGAGAAAGTCAAAACCGATCGCAGGGCGTAGTCAGGTGTCGGGTGTATATTACGCGTAAATATCATAGCTAAAAAAACTACCTCGTGTGGATGAATGGGTTCTCTATTGCAGTTTAACTTTTCATCATCGCTGCTTGCAGCTGAAACTGATACACCGCAGTGCGACACTAGTGTTGATCAAACTCCGATCAAAAATGTTGTGCTGTCATCCGGCAAGCAGATCACTCTCAAACCGCGTCAACACAAACTAGATACCTCGAGTGAACGTTATGACCACGCAGAACTTGTCAACATACACAAACTTCTGTCCAAAATTGAGATTCAAGATCGTGTTGCAGAACAAACCCGAGGCCTCGTAGCTAAACCGGTGGAAAACAAATTCAAAGCGGAAAGTTTCAAGCTCTGGGCTGAAAAATACAGACCTTCTGGGTTTTTAGATCTGATAGGAAATGAACGCACCAACAGGCTAATTCTCCAGTGGGTCAACCAATGGAATCAAGTTGTGTTTGGAAAACCGTGCGAAGAAACCTCCGATATTTACAACAGACCTGATAAAAGAGTTCTCCTTATTCATGGCCCCCCTGGTATTGGAAAAACATCCATCGCACACGTTATCGCGAAACAGCTGGGGTACGAAGCAAGGGAAATCAACGCTAGTGATGAGCGAGCAGGTATCACGGTACAAGATAAGATTAAAAATGCCATGAAAAATAACTCCCTCAGCGGTAAACCGGTCTGTTTGATCCTAGACGAGGTTGATGGCGCTACAGAACATGGCTTCATCAATATTCTTGTCGACCTCATAAACAAAGATCGCCGTGGCACAACAAGTATTGGCAATGAGTCCAAAGCAAAGAAATCAAGAGATTTACTGAAACGTCCTATAATAGCATTGTGTAATGATCTTTATTCTCCTGTGCTTGAGAAACTTAGGCCACACTGTGAGACAATTTTGTTTCGCAAGTCGCATCCACGACTGATCAAATCTAAGTTAAAGAAAATATGTCAACGAGAAGCAATTGCCATTGAAGATCGAGTGCTAGATGCGGTCATCGAATCGACTGAAGGAGATTTGCGAAACTGTATCAATTTTTTACAGTTCAACTCCGCCGCTTCGTCCCTGAGTGTTGAGTCAAGTTCTAAAGACACCCAAATAGGATGGTATGTTATGCTGGATAGCATTTTTGTCAGAAACGCGAAGACCAGCAGACAAGAACAGTATAAACAAGTTTTTGAAAGTCTTAGTTCATCTGTTCAGGTTGATCGCGTCTCAAATGGCTGCTTCAATGTGATGCTGGACACGGAAAGTGATCTTCACAAAATCGATGAAATGTCCAGTTGGCTTCACTTTCAAGATGTGCTAGGCTCAAGATTTGTATTCTTTGAGTCGCAAGATCTAAATTTTTATCAGGCTGCAGTGCCAATGAAGTTCCACCAACGATTCAATGAGATTAGTCATTCATCAGAAAAGAAATACAATTACAAAAGTCGAGACCAATTTTATGATTTAAGAAAGCAGACAGCGGAAGTTCTCCAAAAAATCAAAAGTCTGGATAGTCAAGCAGACAGCCTCAAAATTGCCAACCGCGCACAATTGGTCGGTTATGAGTTAAATCTCCTCAATTTAATATTGTTCCCTGATTTGACTTTCAGACAAATAGAAATGACAAATGGCGGCTGTAAGCTATCGAGAATAATGGAACTATTTAAGAAGTTTTCGCTTCGCTTGGACATGGCGAGAAATGAGTATGGGAACACTATCACCAGTGTGCGTCCTGCTATTCATCTTTTCGGTAGACTTTCGCCTAAACAACAGCAACTTTTAGCCAGGCTCCATAAAGAGCTGCTTAGCGACTATATCAAAGAGCAGGAAGTTAAGAACATAGAACGCAAGCATAGAACATCATCTGCCGATAACCAAGCAGTTAAAAGAGGTAAGTTCAGTTCCAGCGTCGACTATTTCAAAAACAAGTACGCCGCTATGTCAGATCAACTGAAACATGCAAAAAGCGAAAAAGGAAGATCTGACACGGTCATGAGCGAGAACGACTACAGAATATGGGTCAAGTATCATGAGGGATTCTCTAATGCAGTTCGCAGAGAAATCACTTGGGATCAACTGTTTATCGGATAGAACGGCCTCATAAGGGAGATGCTGCATTAGGCTAAAACTGTTCTAACAGCGGAGAAAAATACGTATTAATGCATGGATAAGAATAACAACTAATTAAAACAAAGTAAATTGTCACGTCCCTCCTTTGCAACGCCGACAAAAGTCGGGCGCAAAAAAACAAGTGAGCGACGATTTCCAGTAATCGAAAAATTTATTTTTTCCATCGCATGCAGTAGACACTTGATATTTTTGCGACCGCATCTCATGAAATTGCCAACTATTTCACTGGAGCTCTGACTGTGACCGCTGTTGTAATGTATAAATTTCTTTCTTCAGGTTTAGAGCGTTGATTGTACATTGGCGTGGCCTCATCCTAGTGATAAAAACCTCTGATTTAACAAAGGAAGGTTCGCCTTTTGATAGAACAAAGAAGTTTGTCGTTCTTTTTTACAATTACGTAATGACTCTTTTTTTTTTTTATTTTTTTTTTGAAGTAAAAGAAACGGGGCGCGCGCAGTACCGCCTTCCCGTCGGCTGACCCACCCGCCTCTGTTTCTTCTGCCGGAATTTTATATTTTCTACATGGGAAATTTTTACTGATATATATGGTTTTTTTCCTAATATTAATGGTTGTATTTGTCTAATTGAAATTTTTTCTGAACCCTCCATTTTGAAACAACCTCCCACTATACCCGTTAAAGAGCATTCACAGCTGATACAACAAATATCTATACAAAGGGGTTCTTGACAAGCCATTGATACAAATCATTCATTTGCCCTTTAGACACATTTCGATCATGAATTCCCATCTTAAAAACACTAGTGACAATCAAGAGCTAGAGCACCCTCCGCATTTCAAAAATGTGTTTTCGAACAAGGAGTCAAACTCTGTGTCACCCCCAGAACAAGACACTGACGCGATGGAAGTTGTTGAGAATAGAAGGCCGTCTGTGGTTGTGCCCACCAACTTGGACGCCTCCATGTTGAACACGCCTTCGACGTCCACCAGCTCACCTGAAGATTCGAACGTCACCTTTTCGTCACAGGTTCCTTCTAGTGTTGAAATGAACTCATCATCAACTGAGAATTTGCTTTCTCCGCCTTCTTCCATAGAACTGCCTCATAGGACAAGGTCGTCTTCGAAGAACTCCAAAAGACTTAGAAACAAAAGATCTAAGTTTTACAAAGGAACCGCAGCTCAACGTTCATCCTCGCCATCATCGCTGCTTATCAACAGTCTTCCTATTTCGAAAAGGTTCAGGTCGCGTTCTCTACCGAATATTTGGATTCCTTCTTATAAGCAGAGCAAGCTGCTTATGGATGATTTGCAAAGCAAAAAACCATCGGAGAAAGCGCCCTTGCCTCCAGTTAATCTCCAGTCGATGCACGAGATCGATCTTCATGAGATTTTGAAGAATCCGCAATTGAGACACGATATATTATTTGAGCCTCAGCTTCAGTTCAGACCTAACCTTGATGGTGAGCGTGGCAGACGCAAGAGATTGCAAGGCGACAAATACTGGTCTGCAGTGAAGCAGGAAATCAAATCTTTAATGAGTTCCGAGAAGGTTATCACAAACAACTCTATCATTGTCGTGATGTTTCAAACATTAAAAGATATTCTATTGAGTCTACTTCCCTCGAAAGATAAGGCTAATATAGAGGAAATAATGGACATCTCGCTTTTGGTCCAAGAGTTAAACTGCAAATGTTTCAACTTCGTCAAGTTCTCAAATTGGATATCAGCTATATTCAAAATGCATTGCGCTCCAATGAGGGATTCTTGGGTTGATGAGATGAATGGAATATTTGAAAGATCATGTTCCGTTTCCCCAATAAATGTCGATCAGGTTGTGGAAGGACTTCATGTTTTATTTTCCATTCTCGAAGCTATGAAGTTGGATGTCGCTAATCATCAAATTCGCATTCTGAGACCGCTTCTTTGCTCTACGGCAGTTGCTTTTGAAAAGGAATATTTCCAGAGCATTATAAGAAAAAACAAAATTAACATAAATGGCAGTTTGGAGTGGTACAGGAAATCGCAGCAGCGGTGTGTGGAATCTGGAAATATTCAATTGGTACTAAGCTACGGTATTCTGAACTTATTGTCGTGTTCCCATATGTGCTCAGAGTTTCCTGACACTCTCACTTTCGACCATTCTAGATTGGTCATTTTACGAGCAGACATTCGCCAATTGATTTGCATCAAGATTTGCCTAATTTTGTATCAAAATTTGGTCAACTCGTATGGTCTTTCATCTAGCGAGTATTGTTCTGCAAACAAACTTCAACAACTCAAAAAAGAGATTTTAAGCATCATTGTGGATGAGAATGGAAACTCAAAATGGACAAGAAATCTTAACAACCTTGCTGTGCACTTGGTCAGCAAAGTCAGCAAGGATGTCACTCCATCAAAGGTGAAATTTAGTTTCAACTGGCTTTTGAACCAGACGCAACCAATATCAAACATCTATTCAATGTTGGAACAAAAGCTTCTTGATACTGTGTGGAAAAGTTTGACTACCGGTGACAGTTCTGGTCTCGAACAAGAGTCCAACATAAAAGAAGAATTGAAAGGAGTTAATGATAGGCTGAAGCGTATTGTCGATTTCCATATCAGTGTTTTCGGCGACATCTACAATTGAATGACTAATTTATTGCTTTTGGTTTATAGAAATCGGCTAGGGATATTAGGTTATGCATATTTACAAACACTCTAAACATAAACCTATTTAAAATGACATACTCTGAGATATCAGTTTATGAGCTGGTATACTATCAGTAGATCCCAAGGCGGCCAAGCCAACTGGTTTGTTGTATAGATAACGCTGACACCAGTCAACGACATCATCTTTGGTGATGTCGTTCACAATTTGGAAAATTTCTTCTGGTGCTAGTCGACGTCCGGTAGTCACTAACTGACGTCCAATATCTTCGGCGATTGCTGTTGTGCCATCTAGCGAAAGTAACAAGGAACCTTTGAGTTGTGATTTGGCAGTTTCGACTTCTTCGACGGAGAAGTTACCATTTCTGAGTCGACTCCACTCTCTTAAGATGCAGTCTATCACCGGATAACAGGTCTGTGCCTTGTCCACAACAACATAAGTTCCCCATAGACCAGTATCAGAATATGAGGTTGAGAACGACATGAACGAGTTACAAAGAGGCTCCTTACCTCCGGAAGCAACGGCTCTTGCAAGTGGAGAAGGTGTCATATTTGTAGCCCTGTCCCAGTTGCCAACGATAGCTTGGGCCACAAGCGCTTTGAAGTAATCTTCTGAAGACCACGAGCATCCCTCCACGCAGATTGCAAAATATGTATTTGGTAGTGACTCATCTCTGACTTTCACCTCGTCACCAAAAAATTTGGGTAAAGCTCCGCGTGGAGTTCCCAAAGGCAACGGCTTTTCGGATAATGGAACGTGGCCAAACGACTTTTGGGCTAACTCAACAAGCTGATCGTGTTCGACGGCCCCTGTACCCACAAGGACCATACGGTCACCCTTATAATTTGTCTGAATATAATTCTTCAAATCGTACTGCGTTATCGACTTGATGTTTTCAATGGGCCCGAGAATCGTTCTTCCAAGGGGTTGACCTTTAAAAACAACTTCGTGGAGTCTATCAAATACCACTTCATCGTACATTTTGTCCACCTCTTCGCTTTCTCTAATAATAACTGGTCTCTCTTTCTCGATCGCCATCTTTTCAAGCTTTGAGCGGGTCAAAATGTCGGAAAGAATGTCGACAGCCCTCGGAATGTCTTGTTTGAGTGACTTTGCATAGTAGACAGTATTTTCCCTTGATGTATACGCATTCAAATGAGAGCCGCAATTCTCAACTTCTAGTTCTAAGTTGAGCTGGGTCCTATTATTGGTCCCCTTAAATGCTAAATGCTCAAGGAAATGTGCTGTTCCAGAGGTTGAATCCGTGACATCTGCTCTAGAACCTGCATCGATCCAGACACCCACTGTGGCTGTCAATGAATTTGGAATCTCTTCCGTCGCCACTGTTAACCCGTTTTTGAGAACGGTAGTCCTTGTTGTGGGTGTTGCCGTTGCAAACTTGCGAGCGCCCACGGGGCGTATAAACTTGCTAGCGTACCTCAGCATTAATAATTGGGGTCTAATTTTTTTATTTCTAGACTTTCTTCCTGGGCCGCAGTTTTATAGTGTACAAATCAAATATACTTCAATAATATTTGCCACTACAATTATACCTAATGGCAGTAAGTAATTCATTCTCAAGTCAACAAAACCTGACATCTAAGGACCAGAAAATGCAAGTCGATTCCCCTCAAGAAGAGACTATTGACGAGGGTTTGTATTCGCGTCAATTGTACGTGCTGGGAAAAGAAGCCATGTTAAAAATGGCTTCCTCGAACGTTCTGATAATAGGACTCAAAGGTCTGGGAATTGAGATCGCGAAGAATGTGGCCCTTGCAGGTGTCAAATCGCTATCGATTTACGATCCTACTCCAGTTTCTCTATCTGATCTCTCTGCCCAGTTTTTCCTTACAGAAAATGATATTGGCAAGTCCCGTGCCGAAGCTTCATTGGCTAAACTCACAGAACTTAACGCTTATGTGCCAATTTCTATTGTTGAGGAGCTGACGGCAGAGAACGTTTCAAGCTATCAAGTTGTTGTCACTACCGAGACTCCTTTGGAAAGACAGCTAGAAATCAATGAACTCACACACTCCAAAGGAATCAGGTATATTAATGCGGATATCAAAGGTCTGGTTGGACAGCTTTTTGTGGACTTCGGCGATTCCTTCACTGTGTACGACCAAAATGGTGAGGAACCTCACACGGGAATTGTGTCTGATATCGAGAGAAACGGAACTGTTACGATGCTAGATGATAACAGACATGGTCTTGAAGATGGCGATTATGTTAAATTTTCCGAGGTTCAGGGAATCGAAAAGCTAAACGATGGCACTCCACACAAGATCAAAGTCTTGGGCCCTTATGCTTATCAGCTAGTTGACTTTGATCCGGCATGGGGTACTTACGTCAAGGGTGGAATCTACACGCAAGTCAAAATGCCTAAACAGGTTTCCTTCCAGAAACTGTCAAAGCAGCTAGAGAATCCTGAGTTTTTCTATTCCGATTTTGCAAAAATGGAAAGACCACCATTGTTTCATCTGGGATTTCAAGCTCTGCATGAGTTCGAAAAAACACATGGCGAACTTCCAAAGCCACACTCCGAATCCGATGCTACAGAGATTGTTAGTCTGGTCAAACAACTAAATTCGAGGTATCCAAATATTCTAGGAGGGGCGGATCTTGACGAGAATATTATCAAAGAACTCGCCTATGGTGCAAGAGGCGAACTACCTGCGATGGTTGCTTTCTATGGAGGTTTGATTGCACAAGAGGTGCTTAAAGCTTGTTCCGGAAAATTTGGACCGGTTAAGCAATGGTTATATTTTGATTCTTTCGAATCTCTCCCGGAGGATAAAAAGTATCCTCGAACTGAAGACACATGTAAGCCTATCAACTCCAGATACGACAGTCAGATTGCCGTCTTCGGATTGGATTTCCAAAGAAGTATTGCCAATTTGAAAGTCTTCTTGGTTGGTTCAGGGGCCATTGGTTGCGAAATGCTCAAGAATTGGGCAATGATGGGTCTTGGAAGCGGACCTGAGGGAAAGATTTATTTGACGGATAACGATTCTATTGAGAAGTCCAACTTGAACAGACAATTCTTGTTCAGACCAAAAGATGTCGGAAAGAATAAGTCTGAAGTGTCCTCTCAAGCTGTGTGCGTCATGAACCCAGATCTGAACGGGAAGATCGAGCCTAGAACTGATAAGGTTGGGCCAGAAACAGAGCATATTTTTGACAACAACTTCTGGGAAAGCCTAGATTTTGTTACGAATGCCTTAGATAACGTTGAGGCTAGAACTTACGTGGACAGAAGATGTGTGTTTTTCAAGAAGCCGCTCTTGGAATCAGGTACTCTGGGAACTAAAGGTAATACACAAGTCGTTATTCCAAATTTGACAGAGTCGTACTCTTCCTCTCAAGACCCACCAGAAAAGTCAATTCCTCTTTGTACGCTGAGATCGTTCCCTAACAAGATTGACCATACCATAGCTTGGGCAAAATCTCTTTTCCAAGGATACTTTGCCGATGCGCCAGAAAATGTTAATCTGTATTTGTCTCAACCAAATTTTGTTGAGAGTACACTGAAACAGAGCGGGGACGTCAAAGGTATTCTTGAGTCGATCAGTGCCTACCTGACGAAGGATAGACCTTACACTTTCGATGACTGTATTAAATGGGCAAGGTACAAGTTCGAGGAAACTTTTAATCATGACATTCAGCAGCTGCTTTACAATTTCCCTAAGGATGCTGTCACTTCCACCGGTGCTCCATTTTGGTCAGGACCGAAGAGGGCACCAGATCCCCTTACTTTTGACATTAACAATGATGATCATTTCCATTATGTCGTGGCCGGTGCAAACTTGTTGGCATTCGTCTACGGTCTTAAAGGAGACCAAGGAGAACCAGATAAATCATATTATGCTGGTGTTTTATCCTCGGTTGCTATAGAGCCATTCAGCCCTAAGTCTGATGTTAAAATTCAAGCTAACGACAATGATCCAGATCCAAATGCGGACCTTGTCATGGATCAAGGTGCCATTGAGAAACTTGCAGCTTCTTTACCTACAGCATCCTCTCTTGCTGGGTATAGATTAAATGCTGTGGAATTTGAGAAGGATGACGATACTAATCATCATATTGAATTCATTACCGCTGCTTCAAATTGCAGAGCTTTGAACTACCACATTGCTACTGCTGACAGATCCAAAACAAAGTTCATTGCTGGTAAGATCATCCCGGCAATTGCCACAACTACTGCGCTGGTAACTGGTCTTGTTTGCCTAGAGCTTTATAAGGTGGTGGATCACAAAACTGATATTGAAAAGTACAAAAATGGTTTCGTTAATCTGGCGCTGCCATTCATTGGCTTTTCTGAGCCAATCCAGTCCCCGACCGGCAAATACAACGAGAAGAAGTTTGATAAAATTTGGGATAGATTTGATGTTTACGGAGACATCACTTTGCAAGAGCTCCTTGATCATTTCAAAGACAAAGAAGGGCTGGAGATCACCATGCTCTCGCATGGCGTTTCGCTACTCTATGGTTCGTTCCATCCACCAAGTAAATTGAAGACTAGATTGCCATTGAAGTTAACTGAACTTATCGAAACAGTGTCAAAGAAACCAGTTCCTGAACACGAGAAGACTTTGATTTTCGAAATTTGTTGCGATGATGAGGAAGGCGAAGACGTGGAAGTCCCTTACATCTGTGTTCATTTGAATAAATAAGTCGCCAGTCATTTCAGTTAACTAGTTGATAAAATGAGGATTTTTTGTTCAATAGCTCTTGGTAAGATCCTGATTCTTTGATCATGCCGTCTTGCATGTAAGCGATCGTGTCGGCGATTTGCATCATCTCTTTTTCGTGCGTGATCATAATCACTGTCACGTATTTTTTTAGTCGAACAAGTAGTCTTGCTATCCTTTTGACATTTTGAGGATCCAGCGATGATGTGCACTCGTCCAATACTAAAATTTGGGGGGATCTGATCAGTGCCCTAGCAATGCAAAGTCGCTGAAGTTGTCCACCAGACATCAAAAGGTTAGACGTACCTCCAATCCTAGTATTAAGAGAATTGTCTAATCCACGAACAAAGTCTGCCAAATCCACTAATTCAAGCACTTCATAAATTTGACTTTCGGTGACAGTCCTTTTGAGGTTGTATGTAAGATTTTCCAGAACGGTGCCGTCAAAGAAAAAGTGGTTTTGTGTCACAACTGAGATATGTTGCTTCAAGTGAGACATGTCAAGGTTTTCGAGATTAGCATTTGAAAGTTTTATTGATCCTGCCTGTGGGCTTTGAAGCCTCATAATCAGGGTTAATAGCGTAGATTTCCCACAACCAGACTTGCCAACGATACATGTGATGTCGTTTTTTTTCAACACCAAATTGAATCCCGACAGGATAAATTTGGAATCCGGTGAATATCTGAATGTTACGTTTTGGAATGATAGCAAAGGACGCCTGGAATCCAGCTCCGCCCTTAAAGATCCATAGTTTTCTTGGATATTTTCTGGCAGCTGAATCAAAATCAATAATTTCTTGAATGCCGATATTCCTTTGTTAACGTTTGGCGCCGATGACAATGCAGACGACACAAACCCTACTGAGAACATAATCAATGCCACAACTTGCATCATTTGAACAATTGTAATGGATTTGTGGGAAACCAGTTTAATTCCATAATATAGGAGAATGGCTTGCGAACTGTAAATTGCAACATTCTGTATTGCGATAGCAAATGATATAACCGCTGCTCGTTGTCGACCAGCAGCACTTAGTTTGATGGCTTGGTCATTAAATTTGGCCTCAAAGTAATTTTGAAGATTCAGACAGATAACCGTTTTCATTCCCAAAACGCTTTCGTGAACGATGGATTCGACTTCGTCCGTACAACACTTGTATCTGTCTTCGTACTTCTGCAAGAGGATGGAAAACATAAATGAGAAGATTGCGAAAAGAGGCGCAAAACTGAAGCCCACTAGGGCCAGTTTCCAGCAGACAACCAAAGCCCATACTAATGCCACCAGAATTATCACTGTGATAGATAGCACCTGACTTGGAGCATCCGAAATCATGGTTCTTAGGTCAATGATGTCACTCATCAATAGGGATGAGAGTATGTTAGAGCGAGACTTCTCAAACCATGAAAGCGGTTGACAAAGAATCCTCTCAAAGGCACGATGTCTCAAGTTATCGATTAGTTTCTCAGAGCTGACATTGAGAGAAAATTTAGAGGCGAACAAAGATAGGCCATCCAGTACAGCAACACTTAAAAGAGCCAGTGACCATTTGACCAGATAAAAGTCGGACACCTTGTTGTTGATTGACACTATTCCTAGGATGATCTTCGAAAGGAAAAATGTAAAAAGTGGTGTCATACAGGCATTGAATATAGAAATAAGATTGCCAAAGATGTAGACAATCTTGTGTCGGAGAGGTAGCACATGCCAGAGCTGGCGACAAAGTCGAAACCTACCTATTTCTCCCTGCGCCCCACTTTGTAGCTCCGGTGCCATATCAACAAATGACTGATCGTCTTGATCGTCAACATTTTTAGTTTCATCATGTTCACGATATATGTCGCTAATGTCTTGTAGAGACGCAAATCTTGTGTTTTTGCTCAATAAATCTCTTTTTGTGCCCTGTTCCTTCACAGAACCGTTTTCCATCAGAACTACATGATCATCCTCAGCGATTTCAGAGTATTCATGAGTCAGAATTATAGTGGTCCTACGGTTTCTCCATTTTTTCAAGTTGTTCACAATCTTGATTTTCTGGCTGAAGTCGATGGCTGATAATGCTTCATCCAGAATTAAAACAGGAGTATTCCTGATTATGGCTCTTGCTAAAGCAATTTTCTGTTTTTGTCCACCGCTGAGTGTCGTAGACCCATTTTCATTGCCAATTCTCGTATGTAAACCTTGTGGAAGTGTCTGAACAAGCTCTTCAAGATGCGTGACTTTTAAGGCTTCAGCCAAGAGTTTGTGAGAAACGGAAGTATTCAAACCATTAGTCAGATTTTCCAACATTGTGCCCTTGAATAGATTGCATTGCTGCTGTACGAGGGTAACCTGCGAAGAGATCCATTGAGGATCAAGTCTCGAAATGTCATAATCATCTATAGTTATCTTGCCCTTGAACGTGTAAAGGCTTAGAATTAGAGAGGCCAATGTTGATTTTCCAGATCCAGATGTTCCCACTATATATAATGGTCTACCAGCCGGAATCTCCAAGGATACATGATTTAAGCCCCATGTTTCTCTTGTTGGGTATTGAAAGGATACATTGGTTAACTTGATATCTCCCTTAATATCATGATTTGGCGTAAATCCACCTTGATAGCTTCGCTGCCAATATTCAATGTTTTCCAGCACGAACATTAAGGACTTGTAAGATGTTTTTAAGCAGACAATTTGAGAAGAAATGGTAGAAAATACCCGAGAGACATTTAAGCAAGAGTAGAAACATGATATTATATCTCCGGCAGAATTCAAATTGCGTCTCACCAAAAAAGATCCATACCAAAAGCTTTGAACGAACATCATGAGTGCTAAGAATTTGACCATTCCGGCATTGATATTGGAGAATAGCATCACCTTAAGATGACTTGATGAAGTGAGTTTTGTTGCGTTTTGGAATTTCAGTTTCTCTAGCGATGAGGCATCCACTATCTTCACCCATATATAGCTCAGCAAGTTCCATTCCAATATCTTGGTAGCACCTTCAGCGTACTTATTCTCAATATCTGTGTATTTCGTGATCAGGATGCCCCAACAAACTGTGACCAGCACAATAATCGGGATTGTTGCCATTACGAGTAGAGTCAATCTCCACGAATAATAGAAACTGAGTGCCAAGAGAGAAAAAATCATGCCTGTGGATTTGATGAGCATCTCAAGACACTCTGCAAGACCCATCCTAAATTCTTCGATTCGTCTGTGGATCTGCACTAGATTTGAATTGAGATCAGACTTTCTGTCGAACCATTCTAGCTCTTTACGAAGAAGTGTTTTGTAAACCTCTGCTCTACAACGCTGTTGTTGGCGCTCCCCAAAAAGAAGAAAGAAGCACATGCCTAGCCAGTTGCAGAATGTCGCCCCCAATCCCACAAATGCGATGGCAAAACAAAACCATTGGACATCTGACATAAAGCTTGAGACCGAGGAGTACTCGTTGTTTGCAAACTTGCTTAGCTTGTTAAACACATTTGCAAGCAATATCGAAACAGTGGCAGGCACGAGCGAAGAGAAAAGGGTAAAAACCAAAGCAGGGAGTAGAAGTAGCCAGTCTTCAACGTTGACAAAGGTAAAAATCCATAGTTTGCACCGGGGTTCTGTGATAAGTGAAGTATCCAAAGCAGACACAACTGTTTCGGGAGACTTTGAAGAGACTTTTTCCTCCATTTACGTCCAACCAGATGGACTGTTGCTTTATATATCAACCCATACTAATCAGTTTGGATTCTGAGAAATTTCCCAATTGGGAAGATCAATGGAGACTTCAGATCAAGAAGAAAAATTATAAGTTCACGAAAATTTTTCAACAATTTCTTTCGCCCACTTTTCTAACCATTACTGTACTTTTTTTGCTCAAGCTAATGAGTATATCGGAGGACCGGTATAGCCATTAGCAGTCGTCTAAATGATGAAAGTCTGATAGGGACAACTGATTTCAATGATGATAGTTGTCGGAATATAGATAGATAGTACTTTTCTGAAAGGTGATGAGCAAGTAAGAGCAGTAATGAGTAGTCTGCATGAATATCTATAGTAGGTCAACTAGATAGTCGAACGTGTAGCATTTTAATTGGAATCTCCACTCCAAAATAACAACATGCATGGTATAGAAATTTTTGGATCATTGTGATCAATTAACGGGCAACTAATTTTAAAAATCTTACTTCTTAAATTGATAAGCTTATGATTAATCAAGGATGGATATTGGTGCTGCTCACGGCAGTTACCACTGTCACAGGATGCCTTGTGGTCTATACAGACAGTATATATAAAGCTCTTCTACCAGGACTCTACCGGAAACGGCCTTTCAACATCCAGAAGAATACCCCTTTCCTTGTGGCCACATTGTCGCTCAGCGCGGGAAGTTTAATATTTACATCCCTGAATCGATTGCTGCCAGAGGCAGACAGGTATATCAGGAAGATGGACTCAGTTGATGGAAGGCCTGAACTACGGAAGGCGTTACTGGTGACTTTCTTCTTCACAGGTATTTTATGCTGCACATTGCTGAATCTGGCGATTCATTTTTTCACAAATGAGAGTATCGTTCATTGTGTGCATGACGAAGAAAACGGGTCGTCCGACTCCGAGCTGTCGGGTTCAGAGTCAATTTCAGAGCAGACCCCTTTGCTGAACCATTCACATAAAGATCATGGTCACTTTACATCTGCTCATGAACCAAGCGCACGCGGCAACCACTCTTCTTCACATAATATACCAGTTCAGGTGGCGACAGTTCCCAAAAAGCTGTCTTTTGTGGATTTATCTTTGAAGACATTGAAGGGTGCTGAAGTTGAGGGCGAGTGCTTGGGAACGATTGACGCATGTCAAGACGAATTAATTGCTCGCCATCACCTACACTCCGGCAAACACTTGACGCATGATGAACTGCACTTCTGCACACTCCCAAGTGAGGAAAATCTGATGTTTTTTGGTAAAGATAGGGAGCTAATTGTTAACAAAAGTGAAATCTGTACTAAGTTCCCGGAGTTGGAAGTGAATTCTCCCCTACTCGTCAAGGATCACGAAGACCATCCAGCTTCGAGCGACCATATTGCTTCTGAACACTCTCACTCTAAGGATGATGATAATAAGTCATTGCATGATCATCACCATGACCATGAGCATATACATAATTCGGATTCTCATTCCGTGGAACATCACCATCACCATATTCAAACGCCATTGTCCAGACTTTTGTCTATTGGCTTACAAACGGTACTTGCTATAACTATCCATAAGCTTCCGGAAGGATTCATTATGTATTCTACAGCGCAGGCCGATCCCAATCTGGGACTAGCGATATTTTTGTCGATGTTTATCCATAACATTGTCGAGGGATTCACAATGACGTTGCCCCTTTCTATTGCGCTGAACAGCAAAACCCGCGCATTCTTCATTTCGAGCAGCCTTGGAGCAAGTGCTCAGCCTATCGGTGCTTTGCTCGGCTGGGCTTTGTTTAGGGGAAATCTTGATCTCGATCTCGATGTTAATTTGCTTCTTTTCGGCTCTCTCATCGCCGTGACTTCTGGATTTCTTACATTCATTGGGCTTCAGATGATAACTAGCGCAATAGGATTTGGGGGGAAGCAAGAGAGGGTTCTTGGTTTTGCCTTTCTCGGTATGTTCTTGATCTGCCTAAGTAACATACTCATCAACAAAGATTAAGTCGACGCGTCGATGTCGGACAATTAATTTTTGATTTGTATTCAATATATAATTTTCTTACTTAATGGGGCAAAAGACAAGTAAGCTGAACAAAGAAGACATATCTAATTTAAGACAGGAGACTAGGTTTTCTGCAAGAGAGCTCCAACAATGGTACAAAGGGTTTCGGAGAGACGTACCAAATGGACAGCTCACAAAAGAAGAGTTTACAAAAATTCATAAACAGTTTTACCCATTTGGAGACCCTACTGAATTCTCATCATATGCATTCGAGGCATTTGATACCGCTGGGAAAGGCCATATTGATTTTCACAGTTTTATCATTTCCCTAAGTTTGGCATCAAGGGGTTCGATGGAAGACAAGCTCCGGTGGTCGTTTAACGTTTACGACCGCGATAGAGATGGATACATCAGCTATGACGACCTTTTAATAGTCATAAGAAGCATATACAGGATGGTGGGGACCAGTACCTTGCATCTTTCAGAAGATGAAGCTACTCCAGAGCTAAAGGCTGGAAAGATTTGGCAAGGATTTGGAAAAGAACTACATGACCCAAATGATCTTATATCTGTCGAAGAGTTCATTAATCATAAGAATTTAGGTTCTGAAGTTTTGGAGGCGCTTAACATATACAATGATTTGGTGTGATGGACCAGATCAAATCCTCTCTGCTGTCCAGACGGCAGCTTTGCATGTGACCTTGATGGTTTCCGTCAGCAACCAGTATGGTCTGGCTTTTTTAGAATCGTGCTCAATTGCCGTGTCCAGATGTTCAAGCTCTTCGTCCCTGAATATCTTTATAGTTTCCTTCAGGCTTTTAATATCCGCTGAATCCGATAAGCTATCGCTATCCTTCTCCTCAATATCTTGAAAGCCGTTACTCAGAACTCTTAGCTGCTGATTGTAATGGTTTCCAATCACAGTTTCCACTGCTTCCGTGCAAGCCATGGCACCCTCTTTCCCCAGCATACCAGTAAATAGACCCATCGCAAAAGCACCAGCTTTCCAAGCAGGCGTAAGAAGCGAAGGACGAACTCTATGTTCCACTTGTAGCCGGTTGAACGTGTTGTGATGGTGGATTTCCTGATCCCACATATGTCTCAACACTGGCTTGAGTTTGGGCTTGTGTGACAACGCCATATATTGACCTGCATAGATGAGATCTGCTCCAAGTTCTCCCGCCTGGTCCACTCTAATAACACGATCTAGATAGGCTCTTTGGGCTGGAGAGAGCGCCTTATGAGTACTCTGGAAGCGTTTGAAAACAAGTCTATTCATCAATCGTGCAAAATGAGTGGTTCGATCATTTTTTGGTATTTTCTGTCATTTTTGGCTACGTACAAACATTATTATCTCCTTGAAGATTTAAATACAGGTATATCATCATCATCATCGAAAGTAGATGGCCTCACTAACGAGGCAACAGAGCGAGAAGGAGCAGCCCGTTTTCGGCTAGGAAAATTGAACTCTACATCCAATTCAGGAATTCTTTGCTCCTCCATATGAATTCCTTCTCTCGTGAGAGCAGAATTGTAGCTAGAGGTTTTGAGCTTGACGTACGAGGCCATCGCGTCAAAAACCACATCTCGTTGATGTGAGTCACGATTCTTGCGGAAATTAGAGTAGTCATTTCTCCCTTCCCACTTGGAATTAGTGCCTTGATATCGATGTGGTTCAAATTCTTTGACGGACACCGCAAACTTTGTCACTTTAGGTTGCAACTGGCCAATGTCCTCTGGATCGTTTGACTGACTTTCTTCCTTCACTTTTTTGGCCTCTTTCAATATATCCACCAAATGTGTCCCTTGCGATGTAGGTTCTTTTTCTGCAATATCTTTTGCTTCAAAGTTTTCTCTTGACATACTCGCAAGCGAACTGGATGACTCTGCTCTATTTTTGTTTCCGCTCACCAAATTCCGAAATTTTGCGACAGCTTCCGTCGATGTCAATGGTCCAGGACTCATGGTCGTATTCTCAGGTCGCTCATCTGTGGTATCAGCACCATTAGACTTCTTAGTAATAACTTCAAAGTCTTCTATATCAGGAAGATACACCTGAGATGATCCAAGATGCCCATGAGGCCACTTGGAGGAAGCCTGTGAATATGTGGAAGATCTATAAGGGAGTCGCGGTTGTTGGGAACCAAGGGGACTGTTGTGCTCAGGAGACTGCCTTTTGTCAGAATTGCTCAAAGCTAGTGATGGCGACGGGCTGAGAAGGTCTCGGATCCTAGAGTTTTCATCTACAATTTTTCGCGATCCTAAATCATCGCTTTTATAGCAGATGAGCGAGAAGACAACTAGATCCGAGTCATCAGCTTCTCTCACATGCATACCCGGCTTTCCAGACATCGAGGAATATGTACGACCTAGTGCAGGTAGCTGGATCTCGTTATCGAGCCATTGGGAACAAAAATTAGCTTCCAATGCAGAAACATCCAGCCCCTGCAATTGACTTTCATCAATAATCTTTACCCCGGGATTGCGGCGCGCAATGCTCATAAGCTCCCCAATTGTCTCTTCACCAGAGACGAAGTAGTGGGTGAGACCATGGTCGCGGATCTGAGCAAGCCCAGATAGTTGAGCAAGTGGTTTATTTGTCACAAAACCCCTCCGCAGTGCCCGCATTGTAAAACCTTTCCCCTTGATTTCAATTGTTGTGCTCTCTGCGCCAAATATAAGAACCTGCTCAAATTCCAAAGGGGTGCCATTAAGAAAAATTGCCCCTATTTTAGGTCGGGGGCAAATATTTGCGATTTCAAGGTGGTCATTTACCGATTTGATCGAGATTTCTAGCCTGGAAACGGACTTATGAGGAATGTGAAAGTCTGCGTCTTTTTTCCGGCCTACAACATATTCTTTTTCTGGTAAGAGGAGATGCAGAACGAAATCTTCTGTGGACTCAACGAGCCACATTGAGATAAACGACAGAGATTTTTTTCTTCCCTTAACTTCAGAAATTTTGTTTGATTTTCACTGCCCGAAAACAGCTTCCAGTTACTGGATGCTATAATTAACCTATTATCTATGATTCAATCTGCTTCAAATTAGCGTAGAATCGCACAACATCATCGCTCACCCTGATCCGTCGTTCATCAAAATTAACAATTTCAAGATTTTTTGTATCCACACATCGACTCAAGGCAACGTAGACTTGTCCTTTCTCAAAGATCTTTGTCAAATCAACTTTGACTCGTTCAAGTGTTTGTCCTTGTGATTTGTGAATTGATAGCGCCCACGAAAGAAGAATTGGGAGCTGTTCTCGACTCAGCTCAGAATTTGATTCTGGCGAAAATGGCACCGGCTCAATAAGCTTTAGAGAACTATGAGAAAATTTCACTAACGGGAGGACTTCAGAGACTTTGGAGTTTTTTGCGGTCCTTATCATTTCCTTCGCCAACGTTATCTGAGAGCTGCTACTGTAATTCGTAGCAATAAAGTCATTGAATAGCATTTCATCTTGAGCTGTAGGTTCGTTTCCAGTAAAGCGGGAAGCCATTATCAGTAAGTCTAAATGCGCATTTCTCTCGTATTCCTTGAATGTGTTAGTAAACAACGTCCATAATGCAAGACTGCAAAAGCAAACAATTTTTCCGATTGAGCCATTAACTAGCTGAGGATCATCAAGATCATTTTTCAAGTACATTACCTGTGCGCCTTCTTTAAGTTGCAAAGTTTTTGCACACATGAGACCATCAAGCTGCTTGACAAGAAATGCAGGATTTGGAACGCTAGGGGGAACAGTGTCGCGGCTGTGAAATGTCAGAACCCGGCCAGGAAGCGAATTTAATCTCTCCAAATTAGCACGGTCAACTTCTTCCCTTGTGGGATAAAGCTCTGTTGGATAGATGCCGTCGGTGTATTTCAACGGACGCTCGAGTCTTTTGAATTTGGCTTTGATTTCATTTGAAAGGTTACCAACCCTTAATGCATTCAGCATCTCAATCAGATCTGAGTCGTCCTTTTGTCTGAACACTTTCGTTAATAAGACCGTTTCATCGATACACTCTTTCCAACTCACTGCATCAAAACAGAATTTTGCGGCTCCTGATTTACTCAGCGACACTGGGGGGAGCTGGAAGAAATCACCTGTCAAGACAAGTTGAATTCCACCAAATGGCTTATTACTTCCCCTGACTTGCTTTGCAATTTCATTAAGCTTGTCAAAGAAAATAGAATCTATCATTGATAATTCGTCAATAATAAGAACTTTAGTACCTTTCCATCTGTCCACGACACTTCTTCTGCTTTTTATTTTGCCAACAAGCTTATTGACGGCTTCAGAGCCCAAACCTATTCCAGAAAACCTATTGATTGTTGTTCCTTCAATATTGGTTGCTGCCAGCCCTGTGGAAGCAGTCACTGCTATAGAGCTCGCCCCATATCTATTTTTCAACCTTTTGATGATTTCACGCAATAGATAGGACTTACCTGTACCTGCCGAACCCGTGTAGAAAATATTCTTCCTTTCATAAAGAACCATCTCAATCACTTTTCTTTGTTCAAGAGAAAGCGACGTGCTGCCTCCACTGCTACCCTGTGAAGAGACTTTGGATTGACTGCGAGGATTTGAAATCTTTTTTGTGTTCATAGTTGACCAAGGTAAGGCCCTCTGGCGTGATTGAGAGACACTTTTACGTTGCGGTAAACTTATTGTGCGCGAAAGACTCACTTCTTCCCTTGAAGACACGTCAATCTCTGTCTTTTCAAATTGCCGTCTTTCAATCGGCTTCATATGTTTAAAACTTGACGCTTTCGGCTCTGAGACAAGCTCGGTGGTATCAGTAAAGTCCCCAAATGAATGCGTCTTCTCTAGCCTCACACGCTTGGGGATATTTTCCTTATCCTTCTGAAGCTCTCCATGATCTGACGCGCTTCTCTTTTCCAATTTCAATGAGGAAAATGGAAGGCTAGGTTTTTTCGTTAAAGAAGGTTTCGAAGAGCTAATGAATGATGATAATGTGGACTGTTTGGGTACTTTCTGCTTGTCTGTGCTTGATGACTTCTTAGTCACATTGAACATGGTTCGGGACTGATACGACGATTAAATGTTTTTATTTTTTTTGCGGATAAGCATCTTGATCTCTGAGTCGATCGGCGCCAATCGTCCATTCTTTTAAGCGATCTATTTTTGACCAGTACACGGGCGAATCATTTTTCACTGGCAGATATCAGATTCTGCATGCCATTCTTTTTTGTACTTTGGCAGGATTCCCAGCTATTACAACAGATCTAAATGAATATTTTGCAGCAGAATGGTTAAAAAATTGACAAATTAGGAAAAACGAAGATCCTTTCAGTAATAAGAATGTGAGTATAGCAGAGCCATAATAAGCGCGATCCTGCAGTTGACCTTTTGAATAATAGGAAATTGCGAGCTGGGGAACAAAATAATGGCCATGTGCGGATTTAGGAGCGACACCTGCATGAAATGACTTCGGATGGGTTGCTTGACTGGAGTTCTATATAATGCTGAAATTATCTTCGTCTTAGTATCCCAGTGTTTATCATGCCATCAAATTCATGGACAGACCTCGAGAAAGGTCATAGCTGGATACCGCAGCGTAAGATATCTGTGCTGAACCGTGTACTTATGTACGTGCTTGTCATCCTGTGTTTGCTTACTGTGATCGTGACTATCCGAAAACCGACAATCCACTCCCACCATGTGACGATGCCAGATCCTCACCTGGATAAAGAGCCTTTTCTTGTGGATGGCCGCTTACTCAAAGCTCGCTCTTCTCAAAGAGTTCCTTACGATACGGAACTCGATGCGCTCGCAAATTCCGCAGACGCAAAAGTGACAAATTCGCAGAGATCGTCGTCCGATCCTGTAAAGAAGAATCCTGTTGTGCTGCAAAAGGAGGTTGAAGCTATCACGCTAGTGTCCAAACTGGTTTTGGTCGTTGACTCATTGAATCGCAAATATGAGAGCCTTGTAAAGGATATGTGGGGTGAGCCACTATTGATGAACATCAGTAAGCATCCATACAACGAGGCACTGAAGAACTACATGGTCGATTACTTCAAAGTGGAGAAGCTGCCTATTCTGCTTGTTAACGGCAAGCCCATGGTGAGCGGCGACGACTTAACCCAGGCCAAATTCTCCCGCATAAACCGAATTATCAAAGAAAATCTAGACTGACTGCATTTTGCTGACAGTACCATCCAGCTTGATAAAGTTCTAGGAGACGTGTAATATTAGGACGTAGTGACGAATATTTTATAATGAATAATTTTTGCAAGATAAATAATATTAGTGATGGGAGTAAGTTTACTGTTACTTCTCGAACTAACCAAAAGAACGATGGAGGATCAATACCCTCCCGCAAGTTGATTGTCAACTTTTATGCCTCGGAAAAGAATCAGACTCAAACGAAACCTTCGAGTCCGTTTGCGGTCTGTAAATTATCTCAAGAAAAACTCACTACACCGGTGGTCTCTGATTATAAGGGTCAGCTATTCAATAAAGATGCGATAATCGAGTTCCTTCTACAAAAAGAGTATCAGATCCGGGAAAACTTGACCCATATTAGATCGTTGAAAGATGTGGTCGAGTTAGACATTAAACTGGAAGATAACATTCTGAAGTGCGATCTTGCTTCTACAGAGTATGATATAATGGCTTCCAATATACCCAAGTTTGCATACATCGTTCCATGTGGATGTACGATGTCGAACAGCCCTCTCCAGTCATTGTTACCCTCGTCTAAATCTGGGGAATACTCGACGATAAAGTGCCCTCTATGCAACGCAGATTTCGTGAGCAGAGATGTGATAGAGATTGATCCAGATCCAGAGTCTTTAGTTCTTTTGGAGAAACGAATAAAACTACTTGAAAGTGACGGGCTCCATCATTCACTCAAAGCCCGCAAAAAACGAAAGTCTTCTACAGAAAAGAACGCAAAGAAAGCGAAAACTAAGAGTTGAAATTCTTGATTGCGTTTCGTGTCGCTTTGTATGTTATTCCCAAAAACTATGTACATTATTGTTGGCTTTGCTCGGCACGTTTAGCTTGCATTTCCTTTTGCAAAGCGAGTCTTCTCTCGTTTTCTTTGCCGGTGACGTAAAGGGTGTAACCCACATTCGCACTCATATAGATAGATAGTCCCACAAGTCCCAAAACGGTGACACGGTGAGCCACATCAGTGACCCTGGTATACCATGGATAAGCTTTAGACATAATGATATGAAATACAGCTAAAATTATTTGATGTTTGAAAAAAAGTTGGGTTACGAGCGTGCATTTATTAAATCAAACTATAGACCTTCGTTTGAAAAGCTTTTTGAAAGTGCTTTTAGATGAGGACAAACTTGCGGAGGAAATGCTGTTGCGAAGAGTGGAGACTGAATGAACACTGCTTGATTTACTAAGCTGTCCCTTTGATGGCTTGGATTTCAGCCCCGGGCTGTCAGCAGACGTTCTCTGCCCAGCTATAAATGCTTCCAGGCTACCATTTTCGTTTCCAGTCAAATCGTAAACAACACAGTGGTCTTGATCGATTTTCACAGTCCTAATAACTTGTTTGACAAAACCCATATAAAGTTCGGGAGTGAAGTCAGACACAAACTCACTTTGCGATATCTCGGTCTCCAATGCTTTGGTCTTAGCCACCACAACTGAAGCCTGGCGCTTCAAATCTGCCAAGTTTATGCTTTGCTTCTCTAGAATAAGCTGATTTAGTTCGTCATCTCCGTCCTCCAGCAACGTCTTGATGAAATCTCGAGAGCCAAAATCGGTATCGTCCAATCCGAGGAGTTCCAGTTTCATTTCGCTCATCACAGACTTTCTTTTATCATCAATATGAGCCGACTTCTCGTTATTGTGAGAATCAAGAAGCAAAGCAAACTCAGAAAGTCTCAGATATTTGTCAATGAGATAGGATCTCGAAGGAAGATCACTTAAAATCTCCTCCGACGCGTTCAAAGAAGGTTTTTCAACTGCATTGCTCATCTCCAACTTCTTTTCATTGAAATCCATTTTCCTACCACTTATGCGGTCGCAATAAGTGCGTAATTCTTCGTCTCGTTTGTCGAGAAAATCGTCATTTAACGAGAGGAGATCTGGATCCTTGTGAGCAGCAAAATGTGACCTATTAGCAAGAGTCATCAGAACTTTCGCAATCAACGTCAAAGTTTTGGAAACGCGACCTAGCTGATGATTTTTAGAAAGGTTGAAAAGTTTAGGATTCAAAATAGCTGGACATAAAAATCGAAGGAAAATGAACGAGCACAAAGCGTTGAGCGGAGATTCTGTGTCACTGGGATCGATCGAAAGTTCGACCTTGCTTCGAAGTCGACTCCACTCGGTTTTTAGTTCCTCTGGAAGGTCATTGGACGTGGTGTAGATCTTATTCCACAATTCCTCCACATAATTGAGAAGATTATGATAGTGCTCCTCGTGGGTAGTCGGATAAGTCTTCGGATTGGGGTCGCAAATCAGGTTCTCAGTACATATTTGAGAGATGAAGTCTCCCAAAAGTTTCTCCAAATATTCCTGTCCAATTCTTATCTGATAGTTTTCCAAGGATTTAGAGAACAGGGATCTGCCTCGAAACAGGGTATTCAGATTGTTGGTGGCGGACGTCGTGTTTCTTTTAGTATTCAGTTGCTTTAGACCTTCCAGTTCGTAACTCATAAGCTTCTCAAAATATTCATGTTCCATGCCCGCGGCTTGATAAATATCTAGCAGCATCTGAGATAGATCGTCAACATTCTGAGGCTCTACTAGTGGACACACAAATTGCAAAAGGTCTCGTACATCAATTGCCTTCATCATGCCGTCGAACATTCTATAATTTTGATAGGACATAATGTGAAACTCGAAGAGATTAAGATTGATGGTCACGAATCCTATTTCATGGCTGTTCTCTCCATATAAAGGTAATTTTCTCATGACTTGAGGCTCACTCATGAAATCCGGGGTAACAAAGGCACCACCTATCACGGGGTCATCTTCCATCAGATTGTAGATGGAGCCGTTGTTAGCTGATTTTAATACAAGCTTGAAAAATTCAGCTGAAGGAGGGAGATCCAAATTAAAGAGTTCTTTCCAGAAAGGGTTTTGGTCAGAATTCTTCACTATCGCCGTTCTGTACCAGGGACTTCCCCAGATATGAAGCTCCACATACAAGGGTTGAGTTTCACTGATGACCGTATCATTGAACTTGGCTTCAACAATTTCCAACTTGTAATTTTTGACCAGTCTCATTCTTGTTTGAGTAATCCTATTTCCGATGTATTCAATTTTTGTGAACGTCTTCAGTGCCACAACCCAGTCTTCAAGGTCAATACCCAGATCGAATTCGATAAGAATTCTGTATATATTAGCGAACCGTTTACCATTTTTCAAAATGAATGGGGCATAATCATCACCGTCAACTTCATTGGCGTATCTATGGTTTCGACGAAGCTCATTGATCTGGCCCACAAATAATACATTGGGTCTTTGGAAAACAGAATGGTGGACAGGCCTAATTTCGGAGCTGTACAGCTTGGTTATATCGACTGAGTATAACAAGGTGCCATCGCTTTCGCATAAAAGGTCGAGAATGCCATCTCTTTTCAAATATCCCATTGCTGTAAACCATCCTTCAGGAGTTTTCTCGTCCGGAGGATACAATGGCGTTTTCGGTACTTCAATCGACTGGACCTTTTTATAGTTTGGAATAGGGCCATAAATGCGGAATCTACAAACCAACAGGTCATTGGTTCGAAGATTCTCATCATGAACGATCGAATTGTTGAATGAGTATTTGTTATAATAGCCCTGTGGCTTTAAATTCTGCCAAAGCATGAGGCACGCGAGCAATGCTTTAAATTCGGACTGAAGTGTCTTTATATAGACTGTTTTCAAGTCCAGACTCTTAACCTTCAATGTACGCGAGTCAGAAAAAAGCTGAACCTCACATTTATGCAGACTAGAGATCATAACGGCTTCGCCATTCATTACTAGCTCACCGTTATGTGTTATCTCCAGCGAAGCCTCGCTCGACCCCTTCGAGTTATCATTCAGGTCATCAAGCTTGTAAGACCACTTTACGCGTTCAAGGAATACCGACCCTCCGTTCCGGAGCATCAAGTCTTTGAGGTCGCTCTTCACCATTTCTTGTTCAAAATATTCCTGTTAATCCTTTAGACGTTGAAATAAAATCGCTTCAACAGGAATGTTAAAGGTTGCATGAAAAAAAAACCTTTCCCAATCCGGAAGTATAATTAGGAGAATACAATACAGTTTAAATGGAGATCTGCTAAGAAGAGCATCGTTAGATGATAATTACGAGACTTATATAACCATGGAGCTGAGACTAACAACTGTTTTAGTACCCCACTTAAGCTTTGAAAGCTCTTGGTGCTTCTCCTTCCGGGCCAATGAATTTAGGGTCTCTCCATGGACCAACATCAGAAAGCAATAAACCGCCTTCAGCATCACTAACTTCGCTCTTTCCTCCGAACTTGACAGGCAAATTCTCTGCAGGGATTTGCTTCAGCAAGTCCTTTTGGTAGCTGCTACCCAAAATGAATATCTTAGAGACGGTAACAGGATCGAGGAAAGGCTTGAACAGTCTGAACACAGTAGAAAATCCGAACGGCGAGTTGATTAGATAAAACTTTCCCATTCTTTCGGGGTAGTAATCTTGACCGATTTTGGATGCCTCCCTGACATAAGACAGCACTTGCGATGCAGAAGAGATCGAAATTCCTTTCAAGTCCAAAATTGTACACGAAGTTTCGACCAAAGTGCCAGCTTTTCTGGAGCACGCAGGGAGTCTATATTTCACGAACGATTCGTATTCCCAAACAAGGTTTTTCAACATGCGCTCTTGCGTGGTAATCTTGTACATCTCTGTCAGGTTCACAGAACCAAGCTCCTCGATATACACGGGGCGACCATCTTTATCGGTCTTGTGATAATACTGTGGGTAGAATTTGGCAACCAAAGGCTTTTCTTCGTACTTGAAGTCATCCAAGATGGTGTCAGTCCCAAACTCCTTCCTCCATTTCTCGCAATTGACAAACATCTCCTTTGCTTTCATGACATCAAACTTTCTGGCTCTCAGAAATCTAAGAAGAGAAGGCTCGTCTAGTCTAAGCGTGTAACCCTCAGCCTCAAGAAGAGTCTTGAGCTGCTCCAGTGCAGATTTTTCGCTATCGGTCAGAAATCCTGGGAAACCAGTTTGTCCAAGAGGAGGCTCAGCAACTTTCTGAGGCAAGGTAGCCAAAATTTCCTCGTCTGAAACCATTCTAATTGATAAAGTGTGTAATTCTTTGGCTCTCCCTAAAGTACAAGTAAGTACTTTGCTATATAAACAAAGTAGGTAGGGTAAGCAGTGTGTTTGTTCCCAAAAAGAAAATATAAAGAAAAAATGATTAGCTAAGCTATCAACAACACTAACACATGCGCAACGACTAAAGAGTGCAAACCCTTGCGCTAGTGATGCTATGACTGACCTGGCATGTAATGATTCTTTTCAACATCAGGCACACCAATATTCCGAGATCAAGATACAGTCAATAACAAAGCTATTTCCTTTCGAGCTACATCCATAGTGCTGTATTTATATTTCGGTACCTTCTCGGTAAAAAATATATTTTCTCAATAATTTTTCTCAGGGGTACAAAAGGCAGCTCGATGGACGGTTATTTTTTGTGTTACGAAGACCATTTCCCAAATTACAAATTTCACATTGACCACAGATGGCTTCTTCTCAGTCTTTAGCGTCCGAGCTTACGGACGATAGATATGAGTCTGCTGCAGAATCACTTAACGAAAGCCAACGATACTCAAGAAATTATGATACCGAGGAATCTGAAATTCCAACTTCTGCAGCTAATCAAGAAGAAGTGCAGCCTTATATGAATGACACAGCATCGTTGCAGGATACTCTTCAAAGAGAAAAGAGTAATCCAGACGAGTACGAAGAAGATTTGAACAGAGAAGTGAGCAGGGTTGCTACAAATCTTTCCAGAATCTCTAGCAGAATACTTCATCATGAACAGGATGAGACTACAAATCCAGAAAAGAGTTCAGAAGAAGAGGAAGGTTATGACCCACGTACTCTTCCCTGGGATGGTCCTGAGGACCCCGGTAACCCGGTTAATTGGCCAAGCTGGAAAAAATGGGCTGTTACCATGACAATTGCGTTCTTGTGTCTTGTGATTACCCTTGGGTCGTCGATCTATGTTGATGCGATCCCGGAAATGATGGCTAAGTGGGGTATCTCGCAAACTCTTGGGCTTGCAGGCTTAACATTTTACTTGCTTGGTCTAGCTTTTGGCCCTGCAATTGCAGCTCCCCTTTCTGAAGTTTTTGGAAGAAAGGTGATTTATTGCTCCACTCTCCCTGTTAGTATGCTTTTTATTATGGGAGTGGGACTTTCGAAAAACATTGGACAAGTTCTGGTTCTGAGATTTTTTGCGGGCCTTACTGCTTCCGCAGCGCTGGCTATTGGAGGCGGTACTATTACCGACATTTGGAGGCCTCACGAGATAGGACTTGCAATGACGCTTTTCTGTATGGCTCCTCTTTGTGGTCCTGTTGTGGGTCCTATTATTGGCGGATTCGTTGCTGAGAATAAGGTATCAGATAGAATGGACAGAATAGGCGGATTGAGATGGACTATGTGGGTGAATCTTTTCTTTGCTGCTGCAATTTTCATTCCCCTGTTCATTGCTCCAGAGACCTATAAACCTATTATCATGCGGAGAAGAATGAAGAAAAGAAACCTCAAGATCAAGAGGTCCATGCCACTTGCCAAGTTCATTATGATTTTGGTCTTTATCACTCTGCTGAAACCAATGGAGATGCTAGTCGTTGAACCAATTGTTTTGGTGCTCTCTATTTACATTGCATTTGTTTTCGCAGTTCTCTTTGGCTTCTTCGAAGCTTTTCCAGTTATATTCAGAGGCCAATATCACATGACCCTTGGAATCTCTGGTCTTCCATTTTTAGGTGTGGGATTGGGCATTGTGATCGGTGCTGCCACATATGTCTACATTGACCAAAGAATCTTTTACAGACGTTACCCAGATGGTTACATTGGTATGAGAGATAAGCAAGGTAACAATCTTCCTCCAACTCCTGAGAGCAGACTCTTGCCTTGTAAGCTGGGTGCCGTTGCTATGCCACCTGCGCTATTCTGGCTTGCCTGGACCGGAAGATCGTCCGTTCATTGGATGGCCCCTGTTGCTGCGGGTGTTCCATTTGGATTCTCCATGATTTTGATTTTCTTCTCGATCCTGACTTACTTCAGTATGGCATATCCACCATTGTCCGTGGCGTCCGCAATTGCTGCCAACAACTTCCTTAGATATGTTCTATCTTCAGTTTTCCCACTTTTCACTGTGCAAATGATGGAGAATCTGCATATTTACTGGGGTGTTTCTGTGTTTGCTTTCATAGCCTTGGCTATGGCTCCTTTACCATGGCTCTTCACCAATTGGGGTAAGAAATTAAGAGAAAAATCCAAGTATGGATTCTCTGCTTTGGAAAGACAAAAGGAGGCAGAAACTGCCAAGAAAACCGAGGTCTAAGAATTTTAGGGTGTTTGTTGACTTTGATATACTTTAATTAATGCTGAATTTACATTCATAATATCTAGTCTAGAAATCTTCTTGCCTCAATCCAAAGTATCCATCAGGTGCCGTAGAAGGGTCTTTCAAACTTGTCTGACCCATACTAGCGTCAGTTCCGGAGTATGAAACGAGATTGCCCCACCAGTTTATATCCTTCTCATGATATTGCACGGCAAAGAATATGATGATTCCCCCGAATGCCACACCGGCGTCAAGAGCGGAAGCAAGGATGTAATTATACTTTTCCCACCAACCGGGGTATCTCTTTTTAACAACATGGTTGAACGCATAGCAAACATACAATCCAGGTAGGAAGTAACTCAGGTTGAAAGGCGCATAGTTGAGAAAGCCACCGATGATAACTGCTGGCTCAAACCACTTCGTTTGCCTGCGGAAATATTTTTTGATCAAGAGACAAACGATAGCTAACAAGAAACCAATCAAGAAGCACCAGGGGAGCACGGGATACATTTTATTGAACACTCTCTTAGGTCCTATAACCCCCCAGAATACCGAGGAGGAGTAGTAAGACGTTTCACTTGGACACGAGAAATTGTTCGACTGGTCTGGTGAACAGATGTCTTTCACGTAGTTAATTTCCCAATTAATCACCACCAACGAGATAATGATCTGGAAAATCGTACCCATAAACTGTCCACGAAAAACTGCTCTTGGGGGCACTTTCGCGTAATGTGCGATTTTCTGGTCATAAATATACTGTTGGGCCTGCCCTGTAATATTGAAACCGAGAGCTTGAAGGAACATTAGGGCGTCACCATTTCCAGGAATTGCATATCCAACGATCAACTCGACAAAGACCTGTAAAGTAAAGTAATAACCTGTCACGCCATAAATCACATTGAGTGGCACAACGAAAACGACATTGATCGCAAGAACAAGGAAAATACCCCAGACAGGAGTGTTGGCTGGATAGACTTTAACACAAACAATCGCAAAGACAAGAGCCATTAACATGACAACAATGAACAACCATTGGGGCACTTCCTTGTACTTAGCCATCATTCTGGAATGCGGGTCTTTCATGATTGTGTTAGTGTTAGATCTAATGTCGCTCCAAATGGCTTTAGCAGAGTGCAACAAAGTTTTGCGTTCAGAGAAAAGAACATACGGAATAAGGAAGGTGTAAAGAGCACAGTTGGCTCCCCAGTTGACCAGCATTCCTGCGGACAGGTAAGGGGGGCCATATGATTTGTACTTTTCTTCGTCCAACTTGCCGTTCGTCAAAACGCTTCCAACATCGTAGATCTCTCCGGTGTTACTGTAAATGCTATTATCATTGATCGGGAGATATGCTGTCCATCTGTAATTGCTATAATAGAGACCGAGAATGACGAAAAATCCAATGAACATTCCAATCATCATGTTCATATAAGTGTAGAAAGGGAAAGCTAATGGTAGCCAGTAACCAACTATGTTCCAATCAAACGAGGATATCGGATTCAAACCAAGGCCTAGCATGGACCCCGTAACAACAGCGAGATTAAAATTGTCAGGTTTAATCCAAGTCATCCAGTTGAAGTATGATAATGCTTGAAAGAGATAGTCAGGCACCCACATGTAGAGGAAGGAACAAACGAAAACGATAAAGAAAAACTTGTAACGAGTAATTACCCATCCGTTGATTTTCTCCTTCTTATCCTTTTTCAACAAAGCCTGATTCAATGCGAGAGTTGGCAAGATTGTCGGCCAAACTGCTCTCACGGGATAAATCACAATCTTTCTGAGCATGCCCGCAAACCCAAAACCAAACAGCTGCGTTGCCAACGAGATCAGAATTTGGTAGCCAATTGTAATCCATTTGTTGCCATAAAATATGTCAAGCTTTTCCACGTAAAAATTTGCGCCGACGTACATACCCCCAATGGCAATGTCAAACATAACTGTAGCAAACATCTGTTCCTTATAGGTCCAGGGCCCTGGATTAAGAGAGTGTCTTGTTCCGAAAAGTGTGACACCCCAATCTGGTAAAATGTTTTGGAGCACTATGCCGCTAGGATACATTAGCATTTGGCAGACAGACGAGGAGATACTGAGCGATGGTTGTCTTCTGGAGAATATTTCGTTGACCCCTGTTCCAACAATACACCAAAAAAATCCAAGGAAGTAAGCACGAATAGTTTCACAAGGAATAGTCGGATCATCAAGAGGCGACGTGACAGCGCGAACTTCTGGATAAGGAGAATGGTATTCGTTCAAGGTAGCATACATGCAAACCTGGAATTCCCAATCTTTGTAACTCATGCCCAAATTCTCGTCATAGCCTTCTATCAACTTCCCAATGAACTCGAAATCCTCTTCCGGAAAATTTGGGTCGTCTTCATGGTCATGAAGAACACACTGCAGTATCTTGAGGCCCTCTTCTGTGGTCATCTGTGTAGCCTTATCATACAAAAATTCGACATCAGCAAGCGAGGCATCTTCCGTTAGAACATCAGCGTGTCCAAGCTTGGCGTAAAGTATGTGCTTGTATTTTGAGCTACCAAGGTCGGAAGTTTTTTCATCTATACCGCTTTTCTTCATATATTCGAAGTCGGCCATCTTGAGCACCACTCAAAAGGAGGGAGCCTAGCTGGTCTTATAAGGTGAAGACATGATTTCGCTTTTAATCTAAAAGCCGATTTTTAAATGTTTATTAGCGAAGAAGTAGGGCTGTTCTGCAACACAAGATCAACTAGATTAAAAACTATTGTCAGTAAATAATACGGCTTTAAGTTTAGGATTTGGGTCTAATTGTTCTTTACAGTTTCGGTGCTATCGGTACCTTTTACGGCAGGTAACTTCCTTTTCGCTGAAAAATTATACGGCAAATTTGTGTACGCATTCTCTCCGAACCAAATACCGAGACAGGCGATGCATGTCTAGCCTTGGATTTCTTTTGCAAGATCTTTTATTGGGAGATTTGAGGTCACGCACCGTGCATGCCGGTAAATCTGCCAAGCGTAAAAATCTACAGATGTTTTCATCAGTTGAGACTAAAGGTCAAAAGTCTCAGTCAGCGATGAATTTAGTCTCAGAACTTCCTATTACGTAAGTCCAGTACGGGAAAAAATATTCCACCAAAAATATTTGTCCTCGCTCAAAATGAACGATCCGCAGAATCTCGCGGCCACACCGTTACACGGTATCTACATTCCTACAGCACTAATAATTGTCGGCATTTGTATTCTTAATTATGAGTATTTGCCACATACTATTGCCATTCTAGCCGTGTTTTTCTCGGTGCAATTTGCGTTGGCTTGGTTTAAAGATCCTCTGTTAAGTAAAGAGAAATTTCAGAAATACGAACTTCTGGACAAGACCGTCATCTCGAAAAACTCTGCAATCTACAGATTCAAACTTCCCAATGAGACTGATGTCCTCAACATTCCTATTGGTCATCATCTTGCATGCAGATTTGTTATCGATGATAAGGAGTATATTCGATACTACACCCCTATTTCAAATCAGTTTGATGAGGGCTTTTTTGACTTGTTGGTCAAGTCATACGTTGATGGAACAGTGTCCAAAAAATTTGCCAGTTTACAGCCTGGCCAGCAAGTCGAATTTAAGGGCCCTGTCGGTAGAATGTCTTATCAAACGAACATGGCAGGGGAGATTGTTATGATTGCCGGTGGTTCCGGAATCACTCCAATGTTGCAAGTCATTGGCTCCATAATCACCACTCCAGAGGATACTACTCGCGTCAAGTTGATTTATGCCAATGAGACCGAAAATGACATCCTACTAAAAGAGGAGCTAGATGAATTCGCAGCAAAGTACCCCAATTTTGATATTATCTACGTATTACACCGTCCGCAAAAAGATTGGACTGGATTGACTGGTTATGTAACTAAGGAACTTTTGGAAAAAGAGTTACCAGCTCCGTCTGCAGACAAGCGTGTTTTCATTTGTGGGCCAATGGAGATGAGAAAGAAAATGCTGGAGTACACAGAGCAATTGGGATGGCCCAAGGGGGTGATATCTTCCAAACAAGACGATCAAGTATTCTGTTTCTAGCTCAACGTAAACATTCTATAGATCAATCAACACCACTTACTCGATATCTGCTTTGATTTGTTTCTGCTCTTCTATCGTTTTAATCTCCTCTTCTTCCACAATGCCGTTCATCTTGAGCCAGTCAAGACCGCTCAAAAACACACCGTTGGGATCAACTTGGCGTCTGACTTTTCTGAAAACTTCTAGGTCCTCTCCAAACCACTCCGCCATCTTCTCCTTGAATCCGATCATTTCTCCATCTTTTTTGAACTTTCTTGCGTCAGTGCCAATGAAATTCTTTGCCCAGTGAGGTTTTCCACCAGCTGCTTCCATGGTTTCCTCAAAATTGGCATACCATTTACCAATAGGGACGGACGTGTAAAATGGTCGGTACATGGTGGCATTGATATAAAGAGTGAGCTGACTGTTTGTAACATTGTCTTGCGGCACCCAGTTCAGCCTTGGAGTGTTATCCAGCAAAGGGCGTAAGTTATTACCATGAATAGGGCCAGGAGATGTCGTGGTTCTCAAGGACAGGTCCTGTTCTTCAGTAGAGTTTGAACAGGTGGTATTTGAACACCGAACTTCAATCGGGGCGTGAACATAAAAGTCGTTTGTCTTTGAAGCCTCGTTAATTGTGGCAGCTAACGAACGAAGAATTTCGGGTCCATTAGTCAGTGGAGCTGCCCACTCATTAACGTACTGCGAGAAAAGACAGTCCATGTTTAGACCTTCAACTGATTCCTGCACAGCGATATCACCTTGCCCGTAAGTTTCAGTTAGCCCATATTGTCTTGAGAAGACAAACCTCTCCACATAAGGCGTCAAGCGTGGAAGAATATGGACTGAGATCCACAACAAAGATTCATAGAAAAGCCGACCAAATTTGGTTCCATACCAAGACGGTCTAGGCTTTGAAATAGGCTCGGTCGATTTCGAGGCTCTCCACAAAATACACCTCTGTGTATACGGGAACCACCAGACTCTGACAAACTCATCGCTTGTCCAGATGGTGTCGAATTGGTCGAGCAAAGTATCAAAAGTTATAACTTCCTGTCTAGATTTTATCTGGTAGCGAGGAACAGTACGAATTGTGACATAAGCAATAAGACCGATCTTTCCAAGAGACAAGCAGGCAGCACGGAATAGGTCAGGTTTCTCTGTAGGAGAACATTTAACAAGTTCTCCCATACCGTCGACAATAGTGATATCCACGACCTGTTGAGAAACCAGTCCATGAAAAGGAGATGACCCATGAGTACCAGTAGAGATGATCCCTGCAATTGACTGCTCACTAATGGAACCGAGGTTTTGTATCGCTAATCCCTTGGTAGCAAGGATTTTGTTCAACTGGTAAATACGGATTCCGGCTTCCACAGTGAAATCCGTATACTTTCCATCTAGAGAGGGCTGTTCTTTAACCACATTGTTAAATTTGTCCAAGTTGACAATCCAATCTTTGGACATCGTAAGATTCGATGGTGAGTGGCCTGACCCCACAGTCATGACAGTGCGGCCATTTTTTCGTGCACAATTGACTATTTCTTTGATCTCATCAATGCTCTGAGGCTGAAAATAATATTCCGGCTTGCAGTAGAATGTCTTTGCCCAGGTACGGTGCAGGAATCTTGGTACCACGCGTCCCTGGATGCTAGCAGGCAAGACTGCGTTACTCATCAGAGAAGTTCGGGAGTTATAGGTGTTAATTTTTAAGGAAAAAAAATTCCAATCTTCGACGCGTCGGGATGATGCGATTCGACAGGAAGCGCAGGAAGCTGAATTTGAAAGTATCCAATTATGATGAGTCCTTCAAACAACTACCATACCACCAGTTAGGAGCTCAAGATGCTGGATTTAGCGATCAAGAGCTTTTACAATCCTACAATCATAGACGGACTCTACCTGGTTGTCAGAAATCTGTGAGGGAACGAGGATCTCTAAAAACGATATGTTCCAGCCAAGTAGCACGGTGTGCTGACCTCTTGACTTACTATCATATCGAGGCTACTGGCAAGAATTGGTGTATATGGCGTCTAGTTTGGCATTTCATCCTGAAGTACGAAAAAGATCATCCCGCACTCTTTGAGCTCTTTGCTAGTTATTTCGCGGACGAGGAAGACTTCCATGCACATCTCATCCCTGCGAGTTGGAAAAAGCTTGAAAACTACAAACGAGGTGTATTTGTGGAACTGAACTCGGTCAATAGAAAACACAGATTTGAGACTTTTTATTCAAATGTGTCCTTCAATTCGCTTTTTACCGATCTCCAGCGCATCAAGTTTCATAATATCGTGGTCCTCAGTCTGCAAGGATTAGACTTATCCAGGATGGCAATACCTTTAAACAACCTGACTACGCTGAGATATTTGAATGTTTCTAAAGCAAATGTGAGCGCTCAGATGCTGAAGAGTTGGAGTATCAGTATCAAGAATGGAAAAGTCACTAACCTTCAGTGCCTTATTCTGAGCTTTAACAATCTGGAGAATCTTGATTGCATTATGGATACTTCGTTGAAATATCTCGAAACTGATCTTGTTGTTGAAAACACTAACTGGCAGAGAATAGTTGACCCCAAATTATCGGTCCTGCCTGATGGTCTGAAATTGAAACACATAATGGGAGATGACATCAATGAGAGCTCAGGAGTCATTCTTGACTACAAAATATCACCTTCTGACACTGCCAACTCCATAGAATCCCTGTGGAAAAGCAGATTTCATACCTTTAGTCCTTCTCGCCAAATCCTCCAGTATAAACGTATACGAGAAGTTGAACGTCGCGTATCAAGACATGCAAAATCACGTCCTAATCCCCGTACCAAAAGAGTTGATCTTAGAAAATTCTTTGATATATGACTTTCTCATTTGTATATAAATGGATCATTGATGACCTTCAATAATCGTTCAATTTTGTTGTGTCCCATACCTGAAACCTCTTCCAGGTTGTATTCGTCCGCTTCTTCGCATAAACTTTTAAAACTCTTGAACCTTGAAATTAGCTTGACAGAGTCTGTCTTGTTAATGGAGCGAATGCTTGTCATCATGTCAACAATCCTTTGATAGTAGTCAGCATCGCTTGAAATACTATCTGACTTCGTTGTGCCCTTGATTAACTGATTCCCAATATTGAGCTCACATTGTTTCAAGAATGTCAAGTAATCAGCGCACTGCTGAAAAGACCAAGCGAGCACCAGGTTTAGGTCATTAAACAGGCAAACTTTGTTAAGCTCTCGAATACTGTCATTGGAATTATCAACATCGACCAGAACCATCAAGATCCGATTTAGACGCTTGTTGCTGCCGTTATAAGTAATCTTCTTAATCTTATTGTAGATGTATTCTGGATGAAGTTTGTGATAGCGCAATGATAAGAACACCACAACACAGTGAGAGTTGATAAGATAGTCAACATCTTTGACCTTCGAGTTAAACTCGTACGCAACCTGTTTCAATGACTGTAGTAATGGATTACCCGTTTGATTTTGATTAATTTGGATGGCGCTGAATGTTTGCTTTTTGAGAGTTGTATATTTGGCCGAGTCCACACGGCGATCGTCTGCGTGTGAGCCACGAATAATAACTTGCGGTGATGATTCGCGCGCCGGAAGCACGCGTACGGAGCCTTCATTCTGTGCAGGGCGAATTGCCGGAGCGTCAATTACTCTATCAAATGTGGATTTAGGCCTCTCTGTTGCAGAGGACCCTGTGTTTTTTTCAGCAGCCTTGTCTTCAGGCTGCTCACCCTCCTTTTGTCGCATCTTGGCAACATTTTGCAAGATACTGGCGAATGAACTGGAATCGGCATCCATAACTAAGCTTTAATTTTTGAACTGGCACGACAGATATTTTTCATTTTAAAATCAACATTGTTCATGAGCCAGAAAAGTAAGTAACACAATTGAAACAGACTAACAGCGCAGTTGATCTCACCAAGCTTGAACCTGAGCAGATCTTGGAGTTTAAGCGTCAGCTAAATGGGGAGTTAGAACATTTGGAGGCGTCGTACCAGGCCTTGAAAGCAGCACAAGCTAAATATCAAGACTGTGGTGATAATGTGCGACAGATCAACGATAGCGAGAAAAAGGACATACTTGTCCCTTTGACGTCTTCTCTTTATGTTCCTGGAAAGGTGAAAGATAGCAACAAGTTTTTAATCGATGTTGGTACAGGTTACTATATTGAGAAAACGACCGAAGAGGCTCTTGAATTTTTTGAGAGCAGACTGAAGAAGTTGAACGAAGACTCTAAAAAACTATCAGATCTGATAAACGAAAAGCTACAAGCTTTGGAACGCGTGAACGGGATCCTGAGATCCAAAATCATAGAAAGAGAAAAGAAGTAACCGTTTATATTAATAATCTAGCTTTTGGAGAGCTTCATGAACATAGGGCAAAAGATTAGGAAGCTTAAGCAAACTTTCCACCAGCACTTGTTTTTGTCCAACAAAGAGTTCCAAACCGGTTTTAGTCCTCATCAATTCAGTTATCAAAAGACTTGACGATGTGTTAATTTCAGTCAACGTTAAGTAGTCGTTGAAATTATATTGCACTGGATGATATGGTTCTTGTAAAGTACTCTTTGCAGTCCCGTCACGGTCTGTCCCTGCTGCCCTATCGGTGAGAGCTTCAATTTTTCCCTGGTCGATGTCTACAGGAACGGCTCTAGGCTCAATGCCCTTAATAATGAACCTTCTTGTTCCATCGGGATGACTCAAAACCATCGCATTTGAGTTGGGGAATGCATGTTGGACATTCTTGATAAAGTCCACAGCAGGAAGAAGGCGTAGATTTGATCCCGCGGAGGAGTACTTTTGAAATTGCGCTTCATAAGATCTCCAGAGCGAGATTTGCGTAACATCCCCTTCCTCAGTGGCCTTATACGAACATCTCATCCATGCTGTAGCCCGCGTAGGTTCTGCAAGGTTGTTCAGCGCTGTGATTAGCTTCTCTGGAAGAGCAGGAGGAGCTGTTGGCGTTTCCTCTTTCGATTGTTTGGCAAGTTTCAGCATAGGCATTTCTTGCGTGAATTCTGTTTTGTACTTTTGTTTGTAGGTCAGTAGTCTTGGAAGAAATGTTTGTAAGATAGAGCAATTGGTGGGATTCTTGAGCAGCTTCGATGCTCTTCCTGGCAGAATAAATTGATATAAAAAGTCGAGAGCTGTGATCAAAAGCTCATCATTGTCGTTATCCTCATTCACTGCCAGCGCAAGGTAGGAAACCACACGGTCTATGATTTCGTCGTCTAGATGATCTGCTGCATCGCCTTCTTTTCTAGTATTGTACATCAGTCTACTAAGCGATCTTAGTGCCGTGATGATCACCGACCGATCTTGAACAGTCTGCAGCAAATTCTTCAGCGAAAGGAACATCGGATCCTCTAGGGGTGCGGGGGCTAGGTAGGACGAAATAGCTTCAATGATATCCATCGCGTATCTTAGTAACTCTTTGAATTGCTCGTAAACTTCGTCAGTAAATGAATTCTCCAATATTATTTTGTTGCTAACAATGTTCATGAGAACCTCTTTAATCTTAAAATTCATAGATATCACTTGGGAATTGTCGATGTCCTGGACAGTATTTCGAATAATCAAGGCAGAATCGAGAGACCTATTAATATCACCGTTTTCTGCCTGAGGATCAAAGATTTTGCAGTCAAGATATTTGGATAACGGCTCGATCAAAAACGCGAAACCACTTTTGAACTTGAGCAGCTCAGGATTGTCTTTTGACAAAAACACGAGATGGCCCAGATAGTAGTCAATCTCCTCATCTATACCTGATTCAAATGCCAGCTGGATTCTTTCAACCTCAGGTGGTCCCTTATAGTTCGTTCCAGACACATTGTAGTAACCGTATACGTCGTTCTTCAGCTGTCTATTACTCTCAAGAAAGCGCATTTCCTGCTCCCTGGAAGCCACCGGCTCTAATGGCATCACACGTACAGGAGCTACAACCGGTATCTCGCTACCGTTGCGTGACTCATGTGAAGGAGGGGTGTAAGACTTGATATTATACATGGTTACGACTTTGTTTTTCTCACGGAAATATTTTCATGATATTGCTGACGTAATACCAAATTTAGTGGTACGCCAAGAGCCACGTAATCCACGTAATTCCCTTCGTTGGCGTCGCATATATTACAATTTTGGCATGCCGGCTGCCACAATTATAAATATTTGAGTAGCTTTTCCTTGGAGCTTCTTATAAAAAGGTTGAACGGCTCCACCACTTTCAGAAAATGTCAGCTGACAAAAAGTGTGTCGATTATGAACTTGTTGAGTATGCTCGCAAGAATTTGAGATATACGCCAGATACGCCAGAGTACGACAAGATGATAAGTGGTGTTCTATATGACGCTATGTCTTCAATCCTTGAGGAAGACAGAGCAAAAGCATCGGATTTGGCAAGGGATTATGACAACATTAGGTTTAAGGATTACAAGTCGGTGGACGAATGGAGAAAAGCGCAAGTTGAATTCATTCAAGGGTTTTTTGGTAAGGTTGGAGCAAATGTAACAATTGAGCCTCCCTTCAATTGCGATTATGGTTATAACTTAGTCGTGGGAGATAACTATTACGCTAACTACGGAGCCTCTTATCTCGATGCCTCATTAATTCTGATTGGTGACAACTGTTTTCTAGGACCAAATGTTACGTTGTGCACTTCAGGACATCCATTGGAATGCAGATCTAGGATTTCCGGAGATGAATTTGCTTTGCCAATTCGCATAGGTAACAATTGTTGGTTGGGAGCCAACGCTGTTATTCTTCCTGGCGTAACACTTGGTGATAATGTCGTCGTTGGCGCTGGATGTGTGGTAACCAAAGACATTGAGAGCAACAGCCTAGTTCTAGGAGTACCTGGTAAGGTTGTCAAGAAACTAGATCCACTCAAGGAAGAGTAAAAGCTTCGCATTGCAATCATACAATACATAGTTCAGATAACATACGATAATAGAGAGAGAGAGAGAGGGAGCTGATTTAGCGCGTTCTGGTAGTATGTTTTTTTCGTATTCTTTACGACTTGTAGTGCTTATAACATGTGACTTTCCCTGGGTACGGCCGCTAGCGTGTGATCCAAAAAAATACTCTCATAAGTATAATGTTTTTGGAATGAGGTTCAGTAACGATCTAGATACAGCACACGTAGTTTTGAAGTAACACATAGTTTGTAAAGTGTAAACCACCTGGCTGATTAAAAATATGCTTATACTGCCGCAGCTGAATTTCCTTAATTTATACCTAGCGGAACCTCAAGTCATTTTTGTTATTGGCACTAGCTTATTTTTAGCCATTATATCAGTGAGCTCAACTATCTTACCAACAACAAGTGGGTTTGGCCGAGTGGTTAAGGCGTCACGTTCAGGTCGTGATTTCGTAAGAAGCAAGAGTTCGAACCTCTTAGCCCACATTTTTTTTTTGAAAAAATTCTTTCAAGCATTTTTAAGCTACTATATAAGTCACTTAAAAAGGAATATCCAGTAAATCATCTGCCTTAACAAATCTTCCATTGCTTTGTTCACCTAGAGCGTCAATGGCCACCAAAACTTGCTCAGCTGCTAATTGAGGTAAGACTGTTTTGAATTGTATCTTATTCTTCACATCGATGTCTCCGAATTTGAGTTGTTCCCTTATCTTATCAGTGAGAATTGTTCCTGGATGTATTGCGACAATGGTAAAGTGGTTAGTGTGCTGCTCCTCACTCAATTTTTTGACTGCATAGTTCAATGCTGCTTTGGATTGCCCATATGCACCAAATGGAATAGAAAGCAATGACTGCGTGGAACCAGCAGCACAGGAAATAAAGAAAACCTTTCTTGTAAATTTTGGTAGCATGAAAGGGTGGATTTTTTGATACACTAGAATTGGTCCCAGTGCATTGGTGACATAGTGGTCAATCCACGAGTCTCTGCTGCACTCCAATACGGTGCCAAAGGATTCTGCAATTCCTGCGCTAATTATTGCGATATCAATAGCATCTGTATATCTCTTGATTTCGTGACTCAAGTTATCGATGGAGTATTGTGCCGCAATATCAAGCTGGATTGCTTCCACGTTAGGCTTTTCGGCGAGACTCAAAAGCTGCTGTGAGGTTTCCACCGACCTGTATGTTGCGATCACGTAATTTGAGTCTTTGATACTCAGCTGGTTTGCAAGCTCGTAGCCGAGACCCTTTGATGCTCCTACAATCAAGTAAACAGTCCGATCCATTTTTCTGGATTCTATGTTTGCACGCGTTACCTTTTATACTCTAGAATTATTATTGCTATTTTTGACTCCTAAGATCAGGTAACCACGATAAAAATCATGCCCCGCCATACGCTGCCTCAGTTGCTCCCACTGGACAAAAATGTTCCATTTCCAAAATATTGCTATTATTTAATTTTGCAGAAAGCAACAAGGCAATTCTCGTTAACCTAATTTTCAGGTAATTACTCATATTGTAGCGAATTTACTATCAGGCTAGAGCAAAGATATTGACGCGTCTACTTTCATACTTACACTTATCATCAGGTCAGGATTGCCTTTTATATATTTTCAGTTCAAAAAGCGCTAAAATAGCGGCATTTTCAGTACATCCACCTGTAGGACGGATTTGACGGACCTTCTGCTAGCAAATATGTGGGGACATCTTTGAAGGTCAAATTTGTGTGTTGAGAAAGGTTGCGTCGTTTGTTGTCGAGGACCATGTAGACACTAATAAACACAATTGCAACTAGTGCAGCACCGCCAAAGGCAGCTGTAATAGCCAACGCTGGAATATATTTTGGAGCATCCTTAGCTCTAAAAATATTGCTTGCTATCAAACCTGACGCATTCGCAAGGGGAATTCCAACCGCAGAAATAACCATCCGTCTGTTTTCATTTGGTGTATTATTATTATACCAAGTTGATGTCAAGACAGATGATGCCGAAACTCCTGTTGTCATCAAGAAACAAGAAAAGTAGGCGACACCTTTGTGAGTGGAGGAATCTATACTCCCAAAAACAACAAAGCCAATTAGCGTCGAGGCCACAGCTATCCCCACAAAAAGAGAACGTATTTTAGTATAATCGGATGCAAAGCATAATAGAACTAGTGATATTGCGCCCCAGACATTTGGCGCAACAGTGTAAAGATTAGTGATGACTGTTCCGTGTCCTAATGACTGCACTATTTGGGGAAACCAATTTCCGTATGAATTTAGTGGCACTCCGATACATATTTCCTGGAACATCCATGCGATTGCAATCGGGTGCTTAAAAACTCTTAAAGAATCTTTGATTGATAACTTCTCACCCACCATCGAGCTTGAGTCGGTCGAAATTCTCCAAATTGCACATTCTCTTTCCTCCTCTGTTAAAAATTTCACCTTATCTACCGATCTTGGCAGGTACACAAATGCAACAATAGCAAATGCGACCGTCAAGCATCCCTCAATAAGAAACAAAATTTGCCACCCGTGTAGATCTGAGTTATCGATTTGAAAAACCCCGTATGACAGAAGTCCTGAAAATGCGTTAGCCACATTGAAGGCGCCATAGAATATTGACAATCTTCTTGCTAACTCTGCTCTGCGATAGAATGTACTCAGATAGTAGACTATTCCGGGGAAAAAGGCGGATTCGCACATTCCCAGAAACCATCTTCCTGCTACCAGCGAACCATAATCAAATGCAGACACAAGAAGCAGAGTGATGCTGCCAAAGCAAAACATCATGATAGGAATAACATTTGCTGCATTGTATCTTTTGATGAGCAAAGATAAGGGAAAAGCACAAAGCACAAACGGGATATAGAAAATCGAGAGCATGGTATTCCACTGCTGCCCAACAATATCAAGATCCTTGTCAATTCCGTTCGTTTTCGCATTTGAGATGTTGGATTTGTCAAGCGAATTAAAGAGATACATTAAAGCTGTCAGGGGGAGAATCCGAAGATCAAACTTCCTGCAAATTCTTCTCTCAAGCTTATGATCTAGAACTTTTGCTCCTTCTGGAACCTCGAGGATTTCCCCTTCCTGGGTGATTGAGGTGACCTTTTCGAGCGTATCAGCTTTAGCAGTTGTCATCTTGACTGAAATAATCAGATAAAAGTTTTTGTCGAGGTATATATTTCCTCCCCTGCTGCAGCTGCATTCATGCATAAGCTTATCAGATAATCTCACATGGAAATGCATGTACGGCATATTTTTTTCGAGATTGGAAATAACAGCAGTACGGGTCTGATACGAAGAAGAAAATTACTGCAAGAATGTCACACAAAGATGTCCTTGTTAGCTAGTAATATAATTCCATACTGGCTGCACAACATTCGATTTCAAGATAGAAAATGAGACGCTCAATTAAGGTGGACCCCGCTGCCCTCGCTGATCTTTTACTTGCCTACTCAGTATTAATTGCTGCTACTTTCTAGGTAGCATGTCTTCACTGTTGTGAGCCTTGTCCTGAAGGACTTCTTTGCCAGATCACAAAATATGACAGCTTATAAAGTCTGCCTTCGAGTGAAGAGACGCTCCACGGCTGAAATATAAAATATATATCTTTTTCTTCGATTCTGTGTTTTGCAGCTAATCATATTGTAATCGTCTTGTGAAACACACGGCCCGGCTCGGCAAGAATCGGCGATTGATTATCTGCTTGCATTAATAGGCATCATTAGAAAATTTTGCGTCGCAGATCTCTTGGCCTAAGTAAAAACTTACCCAAACGTAAAACCCATCATCAAACATGCACTTTCGTCACGATTGAGGTGTCCCAAAATAGAATTTACAACCGAAATTTTGTTGAAGTCGCTCTTTCAGATTCAATTGAGCTATAATTATCATTTACAAACACCCAAGAATTCTGTCATGCAATTCTTCATAGTGACATTGCTTTACATTCAGTGAGAGCCTGGAGACGAGCCAAGTAAACTATTGCTCTTCAAATAATCGATTTCAGTTTCAATGTCTGCCCAGAACTCTTCGTCCGATGATTTTGTAGGTTTCCAACCAATTGAGCTTGCAAGGTCTGGTATCGTTTTGACATTGGTACCCCAGAACAACGGTGGCAAACCGTACTGCTTTTGAACTTCGTCGGGTTTCAGTTGTGTAATTTCCGAACTTGTGATCAATTTTCTAGCCAACAGAGCTTCCGAGACATTTTTTGCAACGTCCTTCCAAAAGTGAGGAGTACCCGAGGCAGCAAAATAATATCCTTTGTAGCCTGACGGGAAAGGTTCATTTCTTAGGAATTTTTCAAGAATCAAAGCATAAACATTGGCCAAGTCATCAATATGGACATGGCTCCATGCCGTATTTCCCTCATAAACTGTGAACGCATGCCCAACGCGGACCACAGCACTTGCCAACCAAGGAATCTGAACAGACGTTTTATGGTCATATCCAGAACCAATTCCAAAAATAGTGGGTGGTGATACAATTGCCGTCCGAACAAATTCAGGGTTTGAGTCCTGGATTGACTGGACCAGCTTGTCAGCGGGACGATGGGGTTGCGAATCTGGGAGAGAATTGATTTCATCAATATCTGTTACATCTGAGAACACTTTATCAGGGTTGTAATGGGAGGGATCTGTAGAGTCAGCTAGGACGCCTGCTCCCGACGTATGAAGGAATAAGGCCGGTGACTTTTTCTTAGAAAGTGCAAGTTTGATCGCCTCCAGACTTGGTATGTGACTATTAGAGGCTGCATTGATTATGACATCAGAATCACCAGTGATTTTTTCAATAAGCTTTACATCATCCAAGCTACCTAGCACGGTATTGATTTTCCCTTTGGATGCTTTTTCCAACAGACTTGCTTTCTCTTGCGTTCTAACCAATGCTCTGATCTCAAGGTCAGGAAAGCGGTGAATGATCTCATGAAGAATGGAACCACCAATATAGCCAGTGGATCCAATGATAAATAGCTTACTCATTTTATTAACTTTAACAAATGAATCTAGGTCGAATCAGCTTACAAGGCTGATTTATATATTCTTTTTTTTGCGGGTACTACTTATTCTGGTAATACAGGTATTACAATTATGGCTTGAATGTGGCGCCCGAGAGTTTATGTAGCGCCGTATCAAGCAACCAAAACTTGATCTTAGATGGAATAAAAATTGACCTTTTTGGTTAAAGTTCTCCAGTAAAACTGGTGAAAGGTAGCCTGATAAAGAGTAATCTTTGTTCAAATGGCAATATGTGCCACAAAAATAAGTTCTCTCAGAATGCCCTAGAATATACCTTTCAGCTGCCGAGGCATGATACCGTATAGCCAGGTGTGATCAAGGTTTACGACTTTCTCTTGGTTGATAGAATACACAAATTCCTAATGGCATCAAAAAGATTTCATAATTGAGGAAGTCAACTATACCGAGACGAGAGAAATATAAAATGGCTAAAAAACAGGAACCTTGAACGCTGGGAAAGTATATGTCCAACTATCGTACGAAGCCTGATCATAAACGCAGTTGAAATCCGAGGAATTCGAAGTCCAAAGAGGCCGCGCTGGCCATTTACACAATTCCTGATTTTCACCGGCAAATTCGCCGTCCGAGACCGTCGCATTGAGACCTGTGGGCTTAATACCTTCTTCAACCCACCTGATCATAACTTCCATGTTGGTTTCTGGGTATGGACCTGGCTGTAAATCATTGCTTCCACAGTGCGCCGCTCCAGGAATCAAATAAAATTGATACCAATCATCAAGCTTTTCAAGACTTTCATGAAAAGTTAAATTTCCATACATTGCATTCCTAACGCTTTGCCAGTAATGAACAGAAGATGCAGGTGGGATACTTGGATCAGATTCTCCGTGGTAATGGATCAGTTTTCCTCCGGATGATCTGAATGTAGTCAAATCTGGAATAGTAGTCTGCAAGCTATCATAGTATCTAAACATACCGACTGTCATCCAATCCACGAGGGTGTCATATGTGACTCCATCAAGGTTGTCTAGATTATCCAGGTCGAGAAGCTTGATAAATTTCTGAACGTATAGTCCACCAGTGGAAGGAATGTTGAGCTCCCACGTGTTATCGTCGGAATTGTATGTAGTTTCGGCATCACTAAGAGAGGAACCAATCCTGTATGACAAATAGGCTCTCTCACCTTTGCTATTGAACAAGCCATGGTATATTTGCTTTGCGACCGCAATACCCTCCTTAGTAACGCTTCCTTGTTGCTGTGGCTGACCGCTAGTTTGCTTCTCTTCATCCCTCTTGCTGAATCCAAATCCAAGAGACGTACTGCTGGAAGCCGCACAATAATAGGGTTCACCAACCAGAGAATCCAAATCAAATTTTAGTGTGCACAGATCAGTCCTCGAAATTACTCCGTCAGTCCGGCCATCTAATGCATCACAAGCTTCAATTGTAGCATTGACTATATATTGAAGCTCACATGGAGGTGGATAGTAGTTCAGCGTATGCTCGACTGCAGACGAGAACACATGAAGCACTTGCTGCTGTGCAAATCTAAATGCTGGAGCGCCTGCAATCACACCATCGTATTCCTCACCCCACCTTTGAGCTTGAGACATTGCCTCTCTTCCTCCATCAGAGCAGCCTTCGAAATATGTATAAATCTTGTCATTCTGTGCGAGACCATATAATTCTCTAGCAAAATACTTTCCGATGATAGTCAATTCCCCCAGTGCTTGGTAGCTAAACATGTATGTGGCATCCCAATTTATGGACCCATTACCATGGAGAAAAATCTCGTCTAAGCTGTAGTCAAAAGCGTCATATCCAGCACTCGTAGCACCACTTGCAGCACCATGTGTCAGCCCCCCAGTCGCATCGGATGCTAAAGAATAGCCACCACCACCAGATACATAGAATCTGTTGGAGAACTTTTCGGGACTTGGAAAAGCGTACTTCACTGTGATGTTATCATCCTTTCCCGGATGAGTGTACTCTAGGGTAATGCTACAGTACTTTGATGTGTAGGTATCTGCAGAGCTTGTTTTACCCCCCATAGACTCCTCCCCTAACGAACTTGCATTTTCACTTGATGGATCAATGACCGTTGCTTGAATTGTAGACGGAATGACGTTTATACCAAGAAATGTTCCATTTGGCGGGGCTAACTTTTGAATATAAGTAGAAGAGCATATTTCGGTCAGACTTACTGATGTGTTTTTAGTATCAGAAGCAGATGAAACAGGGGCTGCTAAAACCTTTGTAAGGACGAGAAATGAAGCAAAAATATCGCTTGTCTTTAGCATTGTCAAATACTGCTGATTGATGAGTGAAAAGCTAGAGTGTCCAGTATTTATGGCATTTTAGAGGAAGATATGTGAACTATTGGATTCTAAGCATTCTTTGCCTGGACTTAGACTACCCGCTAAGCCCGAGTACAGGTCAATAATATAGGAAATATAACTGAATTAGGTAACAGAACAGTCTTCAAAATGTCGACTATAGAAGTCTGAGCTTAGAGGAAAATGCTTGTCAAAGCCACTGCCTTAAAGGTAAATTTGGTGCAAATCCTTATTTCAAATTTCCGCATTCCAGAGTGAGCATACTTTTTTGATTCTTGGAAAGCATCCTTTGAGTTTCACCAATAATCCATGTCTTACAAACCAGAAAGAAAACTTCTAAGCGCGGACTCTACTTGGAGATTAGGTTGGATTGAAGCTCAAGCAGGTTTAAGTCTACTCCCATTTTCCCGCTCTTAGAACAAGCTTTTTTTTGAACTATCCGGAAGCTCAGCAAAGTAGAGATTCATAGGATCAACTTCCCCAGTTACTAAGGGAATCAGTAATACCACTTGAGGTCCACCACAAGTGGGTAACGTATACCCGAACGTTCGCCATTATTGACCCTAGTAGAATCAGTGGATCGAATACCCTCCATCGACCACGAGATCAGACCCTGTCGCATATGTTGAAGCATCAGATGCAAAATATATATATGCGCCAATCAGCTCTCTAGGGTAGCCCTCTCTCTTTAGGGGAATTTCCTTTTGCCATGTTTTTCGCAAGTTGGGATCAACATGGTTGTTGATTCCGGAGTCAATATACCCTGGAGACACAGTGTTAACTCTTGCAAACTCACTGAATTCCATAGCAAGGCACCTACAAAGATGTATCACCCCGGCTTTACTTGTATTGTAAGCTGCATGATGGATAGGAGTGTTGACAATATGTCCTGACATCGATCCAGTGAAAATGAGCGACCCTGACCCTTGCTTCTTAAAGACTTTTCCGACAGCCTTCGAGCAGTAGTACACACCGTTAAGATTTATATCCATCACCTTTGCCCACCTTGAACCATCTTCGTCTAGAGGGTCTATTATTCCATCTGTGACAATATGAATTCCGGCATTTGCAACGAAAACATCAATAGATCCAAAATCATTCACTATTTGATTGACAGTAGACTTTACCATAGCCTGGTTGGATACATCGCATCCATAAGCCCTGATATCACCTCCAGTTTCACTAATAAGCCGAGCGCATGCCTCTGTTGGCTTATTATAGTCCCAAAGCGCAACCTTTCCACCTGCTTGGGCGTAAGCTTCGGCTATACGGTATCCAATTCCACGCGCCCCTCCCGTGACAACGCAAACCTTACCATTCAAAGAGAAGAGATCCAACGCATTTCCTGGAAGAGAGGGTCCAGGAGGGTTGACAAACTGGCTTTTACTTGTCTGAGTTTTCTCCATTGTTGGTATCGTCATGAGTGGATTTAGTTAAATTGCCACAGAGATGCTTTTATAAACACTCGTCAGGCAAACCTACTAATTGGGACATGATCACGTATACTAGTTAAGCGCAGCTGCTTGAGCAAGGGGTTAATTTTCCTCTTTTTACGAAAAAAATGCCCTAAACTGTGATCTGTATGCTGTTATAGCCGAGTAATTTACCCCACAAAATCGCTAAAAATTCTAATTCTAACACGATCAAGATCAATTTTGGATCATTATCTCTCTTTATAGAATTACTTAGCGTTTGATTGGTAAGCATGTTACCAAAATTGACACCTTCAAGAGCAATCGAATCAAAATTCTATAGCAGCTTCAGTGCTACCAGATACAGATGTTATATCCGAGCCTATCTATCACGCTTTGCCAGTCTACATGTTTGTTGCCGTCTGGATTTACTCTCCAAAGTTCTTCGATGATGATCCAAATTCTTTGGATGTTCGTTTCTCCATTCTCGCTTACTATCCCCAAATAAAGCATTTTAACTGTCAAACGATCGTGCCGCTCTGCAGCCACAACTCCTGCGACAAGCAAAGGAAAGGAAAGATAGGAATTTAAGCTAGTTTTCAAAAGTACGCGCATGGATCTGAAAAGGTGTAGCATCAATCCTTTTACCTCGTAGTCAAGTGAAGACATTCTTCTGATTTTGGAGAGTAGAAATAATTGCAAAGCAACCTGCATTGCTTCAAAATATGTCAAAAGCAGTTCGTTGTCCTGTACATTTTCTAAAGTGGCAATGTTGGGTAGATTTGGCTTTGCGCAAGTGATTTTCTTCATCAGTTTCTTGCTCTGGACATCCAACCAGTCATGAAACTCAATTCTCGCTTCTTCGTAGTCCCTGTATTCCGGACTGCTGATAATTTCGTACTGCCTATTTATGTCATCGGTATCAAGAGGCGTTTTGAAGTTGTTGTAGTATATAAATAAAGGTCCGAGCCTCGTATTATACTCATCGTAAAAATTGTTCAATTCTGCCAACAGCAAAAACAGTTCTTGGCAGCAGCCCATCAAGGGATTATATTGGTCTGTTGGGGAGACGGTTGAGTTCTCATGATCAAGAATTCTCTTGTACTCTGTGAGTGGAAAAGCCGTTTTAGTGTTCTCTCTGGAGGTAAGTTTCAAAACATCGTGGTAAAAGAAATTTTGAAGCATCCACATCATGAGTGCTGTATTGCTAGTATCGCTTTCAAATGTGTACAGACCAAATTTCCTATAAAGATCACAAAGCTTAGAGAAATTTGAGCTCCATGCATAACAATTACCTACAGATGATCCCACAATTATATTTCCCGTTAAACTGGCGGCAAGTTCAACCAATTCAGTAGATGAAACCTCATCGGATCTCTCTAGTTTTCCATAAAGCTGGTCGTTGAGTTCCGTAGACTTTAGTAGAAAGGAAAAAGTAATTTGTGAATCATCAGGATAAAAGGAGCTTCCCCAAGCACACAGTGCATAGAGCAAAGGTTGAGAATGCTCAGCCAATGGCAACAAAAATTTCAAACATTGTTGATATTTGCTGGACGAGGACACCAGTTGCTTTACGTTGTACAAATATAGCTCTTCAGTACCGTTCAGTCTTAAAGTAGATATATTGAGACTTCTCTGGGGCGACTGCTTTGGATACAATAACTGGGTAACTTCTTTGTTGGTGACTATCTTCTGTAAATTCTCTTTGGAAGGATACAGGCAATCGATATTCTTGCGAGTGCAAAAGCCACAGTGGGGCTTTTTTTTATCGCAGCTCTTTTTCCGCCTACGGCATTCTTGACACCTTCCAAAAGAGCGTGTCGATTTAATAGACACAAACTTGATTGACATTTAACAAAATCAAATGAAAAAAAAAAACATCTAGTTCCGATTTATTAAGCTGTAGCGAAACCTCAAGAATTACATGGAAATTAATTGGGAAAGAACCTTCGAAGCTCAATAATGACAGGGAATTTTTGTGATAACAGCTGACAGTACACTTCCATTGCGGAAAAATAGTTTACCACGACACAATCACATTATTGTTAGCCGACAAAGCAGAAAATCCTCCTATCTATAAGACAATTACCATTTCGGGTAACACCGATTATTTTTCATTAACCAAGAGCAATTTGGGGTTTCATTAACAGCATTCGTGTAGTACGGCGCGAAAAAGAGAAAAAAAAAGTAAGTCTACCTTTGAAAGTCTGATGGTCCAGACACATACATATATGTGGACAGATCAAGTTCCCACTGCAGCCCAGGAGGTGATATTTGTGCGCCAGGGCACGGCAGTAAGCGCAATACTATAAATGTTTTGCCTTCTGCCGGTTCACTTTTGAGTAACTGGGGATTATTAGCAAGTAGCTGTCATGGATAAACAATTACAAAAGATATCTTGACGTAGTCTCTTTTACGGTAGTTTTTTTTAGCATTTTGAGAAGATACAGTTTATCTGGAGAAAACTTCCGGATTCGGAAATATTGTGGGGTGACGCTCCCCCAAGTTTCACACTCTTACACTGTGCTTCGCCAAACCACAGCTCTCAGTAGCATGTTCCAACCTTTCGTGAATCTACGCGTAGAAGTGTCTTTGTATTCAGGGCTCTCTACTTAGTGTTTTATTTTAGATGGGTTCTGCGTGAGAAACAGATTATATAGCAGTCGTAACGTGGATTCGCAACTTCAGACAGCCGAAACTAGGAAACTGATTGACGCAATTGAATCTGTCCAAAAATACCGTTGAAATTACCTTTCATTCGATCAGGGCCAATTTACAGATCAACAAGCTTGAGTTGAAGGTGACCTTCCAAACCAACAGCTCATTATCATACTTGTTCTATGCTGTTAAATATCAATAATCTAAAGACACTGCGTACCATATTATTTACTAGCGGAGGCGTTTATCACACAAGCTGTTATCGAATCGAGCTACGCAAAACAAAGACAATATCCTGGTGGGACTGCAGACTAAATCAAAACGGTTCCGAGTGAAAAGTTTTTTTTTCTTAAAATCACCTTGTGGGTTAGCACCGGTATATAAGCTCCCAATTTTTGAGATGTAGGTATGTCGAGTAGTGATTCTTGGGCTGAGTGTATGAAAGCCGCTGAAAGCGGTGACAATGATAGCGGCTCCATTGGGGTCCGTGTGTCATCAGTATTTGTTATACTCTTTGTGTCCACGGCATTAACAATGTTTCCGCTGATAGCTCGCCGGGTGCGAGTTTTCCATATGCCGGAGCTGATGTACCTACTGGCACGACACTTCGGGTCAGGCGTGATCCTGGCCACGGCGTACGTGCACCTGATGGATCCGGCCTATGACCAAATCGGACCTGACTCATGTGTCGGGAAGACGGGCGGCTGGAGCACCTACTCGTGGCCTCCAGCTTTGATATTGTTGGGGATTGTGCTGACGTTTATGTTGGAAGCGTACTCTATGGGAAAATTCTCCAACCACAGGGTAGAAAAAGTCTCTGAGCAGAATTTCGGCAAGGAAGATATTGAAATTGTTTCAACCGAAGAGACGTTGGTGGAGGAGTCTTTTAAAAACCAGATTGCAGCATTCCTAATCATGGAATTTGGAATCATATTTCACTCAGTTATGATTGGGTTAAATCTTGGTGCTTGCGCGTACAGCGACTTTAAGGTGCTGTACCCTGTGATGGTTTTCCACCAGTCGTTTGAAGGGCTGGGAATTGGTGCACGGCTATCGTCGATCCAGTTTCCCAAGGAGAAACGTATCTGGCCGTGGCTGCTTTGCACACTTTACGGCCTGACAACCCCGTTGTGCGTTGCAATTGGCATCGGTGTGCGCACTACGTATAACGCCGACTCATTTGCCGGGAATGTGGTGCAAGGAGTGCTCAATGCTTTATCTGCTGGGATTTTGATGTATACTGCGCTGGTAGAGCTCATGGCGAGGGACTTCATATTTGGCCCCGACCGGCCCCGGACATTTGGGCGGCTGACGCTGATGATGGGGTTCCTGCTGAGCGGGACGGGGATCATGGCGCTGATTGGCAAGTGGGCGTAGACGCGGGGCCG